>QOCX01002007.1:0-18448 GCA_005959815.1 Sarcophaga bullata | reverse complement strand
ATTATAGTTGTTTGGGGCAAGTAATGTGGTTTCTAAAATATCTGTTATCGTTAACACTATCTTTTAAAACTTCAGCTATTGTGATTCTCTAATAATAAAGCATTTAAAATGCTTATAAATTCAACAAAGTCCAGCCAAAAAATATTCAAACATTACTACCTAAATTAAAATGTTTTAAGTGTTAAATTGTTAAATTTCCTACAGTGAATGCTGCTATACATATACATACATACATAGTAGTTATAGTTTATTTAGTCTATGGCTGGATTTTTAGTATTTTAATCATAATTATTATTGTATATTAGGAAAACTGTATATCAGTTTAGTTTAAAAAGTATTCATTAATGTTGTTATAATTGTAAACATGAATGTTGAAACTCAAAATTTAAATTCTAAAAAGACTTTCTTTACAAAACTATTTTCAGAATACGATATTCAGACATACATATGTATATTAAGTTAAGAAACTCACAATTTTATTTTATTAGCTTATTTTCAGAACAAATGAAAACATTTCAGATTACCTGAACTTATATTTTGTATGCTAAATTTTGTATATTAAATATTGTCCTTTTTTCTTAAACTAGCCATTAAAAATGATTGCTTTTGAAAGAAAAAAATATTTTTTAAAACTCAATACTATACCTAATTAAAAATTTTACCACTATCATAGCAGGTTTCCATATTTTGAAACAAAACTGTTGATAATAGTAAACAGTCTGCTCAAGAAATCATAATTGCACTGGTTATAGTCTTTCCCCACTCCCAGAAGAGCAGTCTTTAAAGCGTTAATAATTTCATATTTAATGCCTTATGTATACAGAAAAGTACATTGAAATGCAGCTGAATAGTCAGTAGGGTACAGATGTTTCCGTATTTTCTACGAAAAGTCTTAACTACTGCAAGACCATGCACAAAGAACGTCATTGTACCCACGGCCAGATTGTATATTAGATTCGATGCTAATTCTATCATTGAATAAGTAAAATTAGATTGTCCCATTTGTTAGCTTTAAACGGAAATTAATTCATAATTCTATAGTTTCATTATAGCGTGATCAAATTTTAATTCTGTTAGCTCACAAGCTCCACAACAAAATACGTTTGTTGTTGTCAATTAAACGTTGGAAAGCTATTAAGCGGTTGTAGATAGTTCTCTCAAGGTCATAGATACAGATTGCCCCAATTGCCAGCCTTAAACAGGCAGAAGTAAACAAAGTTTAATGTGTGAATCAGTAGATCTTTTATAACATGATCGCGTATAGGTTCTGACGCCAGTCAGCCCTAAATATTTTTAGTTCGTGCAATTTTAAATTTTTAATGTTAAAGCCGAAAATATAAAGTCCTTCTGTAGTAAGAAACACTTTTTATTCGAACAGCAACTAGTCTGTTCAGCATCTTAAACCTAATGAAACTTCAACAGTTTCTCACAATATGACAGCAATATGACCCATTATTGTGCACGTGCTTTTTTAATTTCTTTTATTAATTCCAATACAATTACAAACTGTATTTAATTATTTATGGCCTGAGTAATTGCGACCATTCGCCCATTTGGTGTAATGCAAAAGACAATACTTTCTAGTCGGAATTGAACCCACAATCCTCACGCTAATAGTCTAACACACTATTCACTAGACTACAACGGTACATAAACGTGCATTTAACGTACGGACGTTAAGCAATTTTTAAAAAACAAACAATTAAGTATCGTTCACCCAAATATTCGTTCAAATTTTCTTTTAACTGAACATAAAATATCAAAATTAAGGCTAAGACGATATGAGATTTTACCTGTAAGACATATTGCCTTATTTAGTTAGAAATCTGCAGTTCTGAAAGAAGCTCCCACTGTGCTTTAATATATCTTCGAATCAAGACAGAGTAAATCCAACGGTTTGTTAAAGACCACCAATAGAGCCAAAAAAGTCGCCATAGTCTAGTTGGTAGAGTATGGGCTTTTTAGACGTGAGTTCAAGATTCAAACCCCAGGTCAGACATCTCGAACAAAACAGAATATGAAAAAATATTTCTTCGGCAACTTCTCCTCAGCAGACTTCTGTCAGAAACTCCGAGAGTAAATAAAATTGCCATGAAAAACTTCTCAAAAATTTGTTGTCCGGGGTCAACTTTACACCGTAGGTCCTGTTACTTATGCATAAAATTAATACACACAACATAAGTGGTGTGAGAACCTAGATCGTAATTCTGACTGAAGAGCTGTAATGACCAATTAAGTAAGTAAATAAGTAAGTAATCCGCGGACAACATGTCATCGATAACACACTTTTACCATAAGCCAATCATCAGGGAAACATGACTACATCCATCCCTCTCAGTTGTTCCATTAATGTTCCGTCACTGGAACCTGTTTACAACATTCCACCAGTATTCTAAATTTCAATAGAGATTTACTTGTTAATATTCAGTTATAGATTTAAATAGGTATACTCAATTTCAATCGCAAGACAGGCTAGACATCGAACTTTATTCATGTGGATATATTGGATTTCCTATTTATGATTACTTTCTGAAGTTTAATGAATTTATAATCGATGTGTTTAATCTCTGAATCTATATTATTAAAGCATATTCCAAATGATTCTGAATTTACTTTTTAGTAGTAGTTACTAAAAAATATTTAAAATTGTGAATTTCTTAAAAGATAATCTATAAGAAAAACGTTATTAAAAATTAAAATATTTTATTGAAAGCCTTATTCTATACATACAATATAACATATTAATATCATACATGCATAATATTAGCGAATTGATCTATTTATTAACAAAAATTTATTAATTAAGCCTTAAATAATACTCAAATATGTTAAATTTGTAAAAAAAAAAAGAAAAGAAATTTAAAAAAGAAAAACTGAAATCAAAAATCGAAAAATGGAATATTATGCCAATCAGAACTACAACAGAAATATTTTTTACTTTTGACTATAAAACTCTATTGCAATATTTAATGTGTAAATCAAATCAAGTCGAATCAAATCAAATCAATCAAATCGAATCAAAACAAATTAATAATAAAAAATAAAATAAAAACAAAAATGTTTTAACAAAAGAATCAGGTCAGGTTCCTTATTTTCATCAAATGTAAAACAAGCAATAATTACGCTTTAATCATACTTAAAAAAAAATTAAATAAAAAACAAATAAAAATAAAAAAAAAATTAAATAAATTTCATTACAAAATAAATATGTTAGAAAATAAAAATAAAAATTTCTTTATACACGTATAATATCAAATGCTGTTTTATTGAACGCATTTTTTATAAAACTGAAATAATAAATAAAAATATATTAAAAAAACAAAAAACCAAAAACAAAAACAAAAACAAAAATAAGTGTAAATAGAAAATGAATATTAAATCTAAATGTATGCATACCTTGAAAGCAGTTACAAGCTTAATTGCTAATGTTAAAACAATAAATTTTTCATCTTTTCAAAACTTTTTCAGTTTAAAGCAGGAAACAGAAAATTTAAAACGATCGAAAACACATTGCATTGAATACACGCCCTTTGATTTATGACTCTATTATTTACCACCACACACATATACACACATATGTATATGTACCGTTTAGGATTTTGATACAAAATTTTAGAAAACGTCAATGAAATATTTATTTGATTCGATAAATGAAAACCCGAAAATGAGGTTAGGTTAGGTAGCATCATCTTCTTGTAGGACAAGTGCCCTCTTAGGGCTGAATTAAAGCTCTCAATTCAAAATTCAAAACATTGATTAAACTTGCAAGTATCCAACCCAGTTGTTAGAAAATACGTCTAGGATTTGCAGTAATCTTTATGTTGTAGAGTTCACTCAAGGACAACAGAAAATGGGCCTCCTCCTAATGGAAAGATAATGTGGAAAGTAGTCTCTTTCTCAAAATCAGACCCACAGCTCCTACAGCAGTCATTTGAGGGAATTCCAAGTCCATCAACATGTTTAGCAATAAAATAATGGCCCGTAAGAATCGCAAGTGTAGGTAGAGGACAATCAGTACTCGTATTATCTTTGACTAAAACAGGCGGAACACCTATACCCTGTAACATGTCAGAGACTGTAAGCTACAATTCGCCTCTTTCCTTCAACAATCTAAAATGTCCTGCCATCCATACAAGACAGCGATGAACGTCGTGTTGAAGTCTGAGTTAAATATAGTTAGGTCAGGTTTAAGGACGTGTAGTTGTCGCTGGGACAACTACATACACCAGGGGTCAAAATGGCCCCTTGTAAATACGTCCCAGAAGAGAGGGAGAGCGCGTATACTGAAGGAGATAAAGAAATGGGAATAGGAAAAGAGATAGAAATGGAAGGATATAGAAAACAGAATAAAATAACAGTTTTTCAGCAAAATTTCCACCAGACCAGCAATCAGACCATTACCTTCGCCTGAACAACACTGCAGGCTGCTTATACGAAGTTTTAATACCAGAACCTGAAATATATACTCTACAGTCTAATATGTTTAACATTTTAAAGTCATTTGGTATAGAAGTTAAGTGTGCCAATAGAAACCAAATGTTTAGACCACAAGTCTCTAGATGAAATTCTATAATCAAATGTCCAATTCAGATAGCTGTAATCCATCCATATAATCATTTTAATAACCTAGGTTTCCCTCTATTTTAATAGGACGTTAAAGGGAAACCAATTGAGTATAGCAAATAATCTATGAGTCTGTAGATCTACTATAGAGTGGTTATACTTAAATTATACCAGTAAACGGCCTTACTATAACTCATTCACAGTCCTCTGCAATTTCGACAACACAGTAATTACTTGCCGTAGTCTAGTAGGTAGTGCGTTGGCTTATTAGACGAAAGGCCAGGGTTCGAATCCCCGGTCAGACATCAAAAACGAAATATGAAAAAATATTTCTTCGGCGGCTTCCTCTCAGCAGATTTCTGGCAAAAACTCTGAGAGTAAATAAAATTGCCATGAAAAGTTTTTCAAAAAAAAATCTGTCGTTCGGAGTCGACTTCAAACTGTAGGTCCCGCCACTGATGTATAAAATTAACACATACAACATAAGTGATGTGAGAAGCTAGGCCGTAATCCTGATTGAAGGGTTGTAATGGCCAATTATGTATGTATGTAGTATTACTTGCCACATATATTGAACTTTCTTTATCATTTTGATTCAGATCACACTTTTTCTACGGCGTTTAATTGGGTCGTAACTACAAAAATCATATTTTATCATTTGCTTCAAATTTGTAGTTTAACTTTTTGCAAATGATACTCTGTAGCAAGTTTCCAAATCTATGCTGTAAAAGGACGGCTCTACACCTAACTTTTAGGTTGTCTTAACGGATACGAATCATATTAAAGACAATTACTAGGTTGGATAGGCTGGTGCAAAACTAAAATCCTCGTGACTGACTTAAGATCCATAATGACGGCTCAGCATACAAATTTTTGTCTTTGAGTCTGCTTAACGGATATGAATCATTTTAAAGACAATTGTTAGGTTGGATAGGCTGGTGTAAAAATTAAAATCATTATTAATGACAGTGTGTCTTATTATTTTTTATTTAATTTCTTTAGACTATACAACTTCTTCAGTGCGATTTAGCAGACCATTCCAAGTGTATTATTTTCTGTATCCTGAAAAAAGTTTTGATAACATAATCGAACTGGGTTTACATGTTTTCAGCCATTTAAATATTCCAAATATATAAAACTAAACTGTTACAAAAATAAATTTAACCTTAAATAATGCTGGCCATACTTTAAAATGAAAATGTTTAATTTGTATAGTTTGTGGCTATTCGACCTTTTAAACACGGAATAGTCAGTTTAAATGAAATTCACAATTCAAAGCTTTCAGAATAATGGTTACATTAACTGCTTTCAAAGTTATGTATTCTAAAATATTAAATTGTTATACTTTAAGTGTAATTAACAACTAAATCATGTATAATGTAACAAACAAAACAAAACAAAACAAAACAAAACAAAACAAACAAAAAATATACAAAATAATTGCTGAAACATTAATATTAATATTAACATAAATAGTATACATATATATACATACATATGTAAGTAAAGTACTCAAAATCTAGGCTACTTTTTATTGTAAACTTCTCTAATTCTAATTAAATTTAAAAAAAACTATCGTAACAAAATGTTTCGTTTATTTTTTTAAATGCTTTCTATACTACTCCTAACTAACTAACCCCACCTTTTTGATATTAAAAAACACCTTTTTTTCAAGATAATAAATATTTTGTGCAAAACTTAATAAACTTATAAAATTCTTATATACAGTATTGATAAAAATAATAGGGACAATATATTTCTGTTCTGTTTCTTTTGTCTATTGAACTTTTATTAATGGCATGCCATGAAATTGATATGGCAAATATAATGACTATTTCTAAAGTTAGGTACAAAACATATATTTTGCGTGTTAAAGCTGCTGCTAATAGATAGCAACAACTGAAATAAAATTTCAGAACTTTTTAATTGCCAAAAACGGCAATAGCATATTCAAATCAATCATACAAGTTACACAAACCATAGATTAGTCTGGAACTATACTCTAGATAACTAAAAACATAGAAAAATTTAACACGCAAACATTTTGATCTACTTTAAATCGGTACTACAAACATTTAACGCAATAAAATTACGAATAGTTATCTAATTACTACAAAAGATACTTGGTGTCCAACAAGATGTCTGATGAAGGAATTTGAATTTGTTTGAATCGAAGAGAAAATCGTTCACACTTCGTTTATCAAAAAACCGTCAAACACGGCAACTGTCTGTAATATTTTATGCTTATGCTCGCTTTTCTTTGCGAGTTTTATGGACAACAGTGCCAGCATTAGGAATTTCATAAAGAAATGAAATGAGAGTGTTAAAATTAAAAGAAGAAAAAGTCAGACAATTACAGAACATGTAGGGCCTCTCGTGGGAATCGACTCTACAGCCTCGTCATTTGAAGTTTAGCAAACTGGCAACTAGAGCATCGAGGCATTCATTTTCGAAAACAAGATTTCCTTTTTTAAGACCAGATTGAACTACCACAATTTAATTTAAGCCGTAGCATGGACATATTAATGCAGTTTTTCACGTTCCGCTTTTAAGTTTTGGTAGTGGAAAGTTTTGAAATTTTAATCAGTTTTTCAGACGCACGTTTATTAAAAACTCATTTAGAATATCGCTTAGTATTTGATTTGGCAACCGTTTTGTTCAATTATATCATTAAAACGATTTTCCATCAGTTCAATAAGTTTATGATTGGTCTCTTAGGAGTAGTTTCTAGATAAATTCTTTGGATCATATCAGGCCAGTTTCTATAGGATGCCGGGAAGCAATAATATTCCTGAGAACTTAAAAGCTGATGGTCTTGCTAGATTAAGTTTTCATTCATTGGGGGAAATGGATCTCATTCATTGTTGAAATGGGGCGGAGGAAAAAACGTCGGGACAATAGATTAGAATGTTATGTGGCAGGGAATCACTGGCCATATGCCGACAGAGCTAGATGTATCTCTCTACTGGGACTCAACAAGTCCATTGTTAGTTTGGTAACTGGGTTCCTTAGAGGACATTGTGATGGCAGCACGCTAACGAGAATCTTAAATTGAACTCAACAGAAATTTTTTCACTATATGTGAAGATGAGGAGCAGTTGGACATAATAGAGCATCTATGTTGCTGTCAGACTTTTGGTGCAATTAGAGTTTCTTTGAAGGCTTAAACTACCTGCCGAAAGCCAATAGTAATTATATGCTACTTGAGTAATTTGTGTTTATCCTCGAGTAACTATTTTTTTTTAATGTCTCTCTCTCATTATTTTCAGTCTCTCTCTCTCTTTCATTTTTTTATTTCCTTCCATTTTATCTCTTCGACTTTTCCACAATGGATCCTTTGAATTTCGATTGATCTTTATTTTTTGTTTCCATCGTGTTTAATCTAAAGCTCTGTATTAGCCAAGAAAAACCAAACCATTTCAGTCAATTTTGAAATTTTACCTATGAATCTGTCATTGTTGCGATGATTATATAAATATCTTATCTAAAAGAAGATAAAAAATAAAAAATTTAATAAAATCTAAAAAATATTACAAAACTTGTTATGTTCCTATTATTTTTCTCAATACTGTATAGACAGGCAAACATAAAAATATATGAGATAGAACTATGAAAGCCTATACTATTTTAAATCAAGAATGTTTTCTTTTGTTTGTTTGTTTGTTTAATATTAAAAAGCAAAAAAAATACCAGTCAATTGTAATGGTTATTTGTAGTTCTGTCTGAGAATAAATACAAAATATTCATAACTTACATATATGCCTACATACATACATACTTATCTAACAAGGACTTTGAAAGCAATAACAAAAACTCAAAAATATAAGGTTTCTTTACATAGATTAAACAAATAAATATCTTATACAATACAAGACATATAAAGAATTATTAAAAAAACAAATCAAATTCTTATAGCATTTCATTCAAATTTTAAAAAAATAATTGAAAAAATTTCTAAAATTGTTTTTTTGTTTTTCTTGTATACCATTTTTCTTAAGTTTAAAAACGAAAAATAGCTCGTTTTAAATAAAATGTGGATGCTTAACACAACTATGAATAGTTTTAAAATGTTAATTGCCAACACAGTAAGAGAAAGATATTAAAGTAATCCACTTAAAAGCATACATACATACTTAATTTATTTATTTTATTTTATTTTATTTTATTTTTGAATATCATTGATTGAATATTTTAACAAAAAAAAAACTCTATAACATAAGAACTAAACTAATGGATATTTTTACTGTATTAAAATCTAAAAGAATTGTATTTATTTTATACACACATACATACTTGTTATTGTATTGAATTTTTGTTTTGTATGGAATATGTTCTTAAATCATAAATACAAATCAAAACCAAATTATTTCGTTGTGTAGCGTTATATTGGAAAACAAAAAACAAACCCAAAACTAAATAAATAAAAATCTCTTTGTGTTGTATGAACTGCATACAGAAAAAAAGCAAAACCTAAAATCATTTTCATTACAAACAATATAAAATGGTAAATGTAAGTACAAATAATAATACAAATAAGTTTCAAATTTTAATATTTATTTAACATACGGCATGAATGCAAACCGAATTTAAAGTCTCCATGAAGAGTTTCCGTATAGATAGATAATTTCGACGATATGACAAATATCCTGTATTTGTAAGAAGCGATTTTCCATCTTAATGGACGCATAAATAAGCGGAGCAGCTGCTTGAATTCGTAATATATTCATGAATATCTGCTTCATTCGTCTAGTGTAACCATATTCTATGTGGGAAATATCTACCATACTGGATTTGTAGCTTCTTAGCCATCATAAGAATTTTTTATAGATGTATTGCCGTATAGATAGATGACTACAAATAATAATACAAATGAGTTTAAAATTTTAATATTTATTTAACTCTTGGTATGAATGCAAACTGAATTTAGTGTCTCCATGAAGAATTTCTTGCGGCCGTATAGATAGATAACTTCGACGATTTTACAAATATCCTGTGTTTTGTAAGAAGCGATTTTTCATCTTAATGGACGCTTAAATAAGCAGAGCAGCTACTAGAATTCGTAATATATTCATGAGTATCTGCTTCATTCGTCTAGTGTAACCATATTCTATGTGGCAAATATCTACCCATCCTGGGTTTGTAGCTTCTTAGCCATCATAAGAATTTTTTATAGATGTATTGCAGAAAGTATAGTTTGACGTCGAATCCGAACGATATACTTGAGATACTTATTCACCGGAATTCTCAGAGTTTTTGCTAGAAGATTGCCTATACTTTACTTTTGCCGAGATGTCACAGCTGAGTTACATCCTCTTGATTTCTCACCTAGTAAGCTTACACACTACTCACTAGGTTATGATATGATTTAAATAAATGTATATCACTATCTCGACAGTTTACATATGAACAATATTTAAATAAGGAGTAAATATGGTTTAGATTTGCTTCACTTTTTTGGTAATTTTAAATCCAAAATTGGTTAATTTTTCTCGGTTTGTTGGTGTTTTGTTCTCTACTGTTAAATTTCATTACCTTACCTGCTAGCATTAATAACAGTTAAATGTCATTGAAGCATTAAGGCCATTTTGGTTACAGAGTCCTTTTGCTGTTTCGTTTGTGGGAATATTTTATGCAACTTTATTGATCATGTATAAAAGTATGGTGTAATAACGTATATGTACCTTTTTTTAAATTGAATATCAAACCTATTATATTATTGATCCATACAGTAACACTGATTTGACTACTCATGGCTGTAATAACCTTTAACTTTTCTTGCGTTTATCGTCATTCTCGATATTATTTTTCGTGATAAGATGACTTAGTACTGCGACCGTACGATTTAATATGCTGTCCTCAAAGACTCCAAGACTATTTGATAAATTTCAAGATGCTACTCACAGTCGACAATAAAATTTCTCTGCCTAGCGACCGGGGTTTTTTTTTGTCTTCAATAATGTGTTCGTTCTCATCGTCACAGTATCTATATGTTGACGGTTCGATTTGCTTCAAACCCATTTGATTTGAAAAGTCTTTGCCTCTCTTTATCTTTCCTTTCGTTGAACATGATTTCCAAATATCCGCTCCCCCTGAGCAGAAGGTTTCTGACCACAATAATGTCATCGAAGCTCTCCTTCCTCGCAAGCTTGACTGCTTGCTCTTTACAAAGAATTTCCACATTACATGTGATCCTTATTTTGTCTCCCTAATTGATTCGCCTTCGTACAAACCCATATTATCTTAAATTTAACGTTAGCCAAGTGTTCAAATGGCGGTCTGACAGATAGTATTACTATGCTCAGTTTTTTTGTACTTTCTATCCAAGCTGAATTGAGCACATCTTTCGATGGCATAAACTTCCGTTTGGAAAATGCCTGTACGCTCTAAATATTTCATTTTGAAACCAAAAACTCGTGTCGATGTTCCAAAGTTCTATTCTAGACCTATCTGTATATACCGTAAAATAGTTCCTCTTTTAAGAAATTATACAACTTCCAGATTACTCCGTTAATTTTTGTTACTACGACTTGTTGTGAAGCAGTTCCCAAAATCATAGAATTTAGTGGTTCTGCCCAGGTGTCAGTTAAGGACGGAACTGTCGACCATTCGAATTTCATATCAGATTTGTCATCCATCAATTTAACCACAGGCTCTAAAGCTTTGGTCTTTACTATCATATGCAGTGGACTTAAATAGAACAGAATTTCTGATGAAGTTGTATGACATGGCTATTATTTTACTCCTAAAGCTTTTAAGAAATATATTTATCTTTCCAATTTTCTCTTAATTCCCTATGTCCGAGCTGAGGTTTGAGGTTCGAGATCTCTTCTAGCATGGCCACACACTACAAGTTGGAAGCCCTAAGGAGAATTATGGATACCTGTATTCAAAATCAATTCCACGGCAAATTCATCTGCAAAAGGTAACTCTTTTGAAATTATCTCTTACTCAGACTGAAACGAAAATGATCTTATGTCATCCGTATTCAACATACATGCATTAGCGAACTTGTAAAGGCAGAAGGAGTTTTATTGAATTTAAAAAAAGAACAGCATAGCCTAATTGATTTTACGGTTATCATTTACAACAAAAAATTATCGTTGAATATGAGAGAATTATCAATCTTTCTATAACACCTTAAACTGTACGAGAATTACTTAGTTTTGCTCAATAGAAATTCACAATATCAAGAAAAAAACTTTTTTTTTGTTTTTGTTTACTTTTTCATTAAATGCTAACAATTTATTATATTTATATAATTGTTTTCATTAATATTTAATGTTGTGAGTAAAATGTGATAATTATTTTCTTAAATATAAAAAAAGAAAACTTTCCAAAAAAAAAAAAAAAAAAGATTATAAAATGTAAATAAAATTAAACTTTTTTTCACTTGCAATTGAATGCAAATACTGACAGAATTGAATTAAATTACGAAAATACAAAAAAAACGAATAAATAGACAAACTGATTTACTTAACTTACAAGTAGTATAGGAGAGGAGATGTTTTATTAAAAAAAAAGATTCTGTATGCTTAATAAATACAATAATTTAAATTAATTTAAAAAAAAGGAATATTAAAATTATATAAATATATAATATATTTGTATATATATGAAGGAAATGGACATGCGACATACACAAGTCAACATAAAAGTTAAGTTGACTGATGAAAAATTAAGTAAGTAATACAAAGAGGGCAAAGTGACAAATCAAATATTCGATTACAAAATAAAAGATATGAATGGAGGGGGGGATATGCAAAGATGCATTTAGTATTGTATTGAACATTTTACAATTTTTAAAGCATTTGGTTTAAATGCCATAAAAAAGGAGGTTTTATTGTTATTTAATCAATTTTTAATATATACTTTCAATGATTTGATTGATTTTTTTACTTGCAATGAAAACATCATCTGGGTCTTACTACGTTATTTCTATTCTATTTTTTCTTTTTCTTCTACTTCTTCTATCTTCCATAAAGTGTTATAAAATGCCACTTTTATGTCTAATCATCAATTGTGTATTCGGGTAATTTGTCATACTTTCCCTGTGTAGCTTCATTGTCAGTATCTACCAGCAGGACGGCGTGTGAGTAACCCATAGCTACTTGAGGTATTTTCATGCTATCCATTTTTGGGACTTCCTTAGGAACGGTGGAAGACTTTTGGAATTCGCCCAAACCCAGCTCGCCATATGTAGGTGAAGCACCCCAGGCAATAAGTGTGTCATCCGCCGAGATTACAATCGAAGTATTACCACAACCAATATCAGTAATATTCCAACCGGATAGATCCTGTACCGGTTTCGGATACATATTAGCTTCTCCAGTCTTTTTGTTTTGTCCGAAAAGGAAGAGTACACCCAACTCATTGATCACTAAACTATACGTAGCTCCGCAATAAACACTGCGTCCTCCACGACCGCCAATATCAAAGAATTTTATCAAACGCGGCACCATTTCATTCAGCATGTCCAGGCGACCAAAACACGAATCTCCAACTATAAACACGCTTCTTCGAATCTATAGCCACCTGCAAGTTCGAAGACAAACAATACAAACATCACATATTTTTAGCACCAACAATTTACTTACGGTGTGATTGTTACCACAAGCGAAATCTACAATCTGAACACCATCCACTGGTGTCACATGACCATCTTTGCTCTTCTCTATGTACAGAACAATTTTTTTGGGTGATGTCTCGAAGTGGAATGACAGTTTGTTGGCATTAACGAAGTATTTGGCATCTGTATTATGGCCCAATTGACCGTACTCAGGTAAGCCAAAGGTATGCAAATTGCCCTTTATGTCTAAGATAACAGAAAACTCAGCACCGCATCCTACGCGTACAATGGGTGGGCCACGATAGTTTATCAATGTCGGTTGTGTCACCGATGGTGTGGTATTACCAATGCCACATTGTCCCGACTTGTTATCACCGCATGCGTACACAGTGCCAGTATCTGTAAGGAAAAGTGAATGATGACGTCCAACAGCTGCTTGTACAATATTAAATTTGTCCAATGCTGGTATTAGAGTTGGCTTTTCGCACAACTTAGTATCGGGCAATCCCAATTGTCCTGAGGGATTGCGTCCAAATGCCAGAGCCTTGCGATCCAAATTTATAAGAATAGTGTGAGCGGCAGCACATCCACTTGCAACATAACGATACTAAAATGTTTAAAAAATATTTATAAAGATAATAACAAGAACCACAATGCATAAACTGCGTACGCACTGCACTGCATACAATAATACAAAGCCTAATATATTCTCAAAATGGATAAATTTTATGAAAGAATGTACGATGTTCGACCATAAAATATAATTTTGTATTGCTTAGAAAAATATTATAAATTGAATATCTGTAATTAACATATTTATTTTTAATTAAAGAGAACACAGTGGATGTGATCCGTTTCAAAATATTCTTGTTATTATTCGTATGCTAATTTTGTTGGTCTTATTTATCGTATATATATATATTATTTCTATATCGTTGATATATTCAGTTTTCCTTTAATCCTATATTATTATTTTTTATTTGTTTAGTTATATGTGTGTTTGGACTTGTTTATTATCCTATGGCACTTTATTTTCTTTCTCCATCTCTTGTCTCCTTTTTCATTATGTTTAATTTCTGTTGCTTCTATGTATATTGTATAACTCTTTGTTGATCGATATTCTTCTTGTAATAGTAGATCTGATTTTTTATTTATTTTTTTATATATAATTTAATTTTTAGTATGGTTTTTTTATATATTATTCTTTTAATTTTCTGTTGCTTTGTGTACTATTATATATCTATATTTCATATTGTTATTATAGTTTGATTTGTGTGTTCTTTTGTTTTAATATGTGGTATATTGTTTATTTTCTTCTGTATATTCCTTTCTGTATTTGTGTGTTTATAATGCTGCTAGCTGTTTTAATTTTTTAATTTAGGTCATTTCATATATGATCCTTTCAATGGTTGTATATTAAACTTTTCCTATGATTTTTTGTGTTCCATTGATCTTCTGTATTTATGATATCTATTAATATATAATGTCTTTATTTTATTGTTTTTTTTTATATTAGCTATATTTAGGTCCGAACTTCCACTACTTCTACTCTTTTTTACTGTATCTAATTTATTGGATTCTTTATTTGTCTTTGTAGTTTTTTGTGTCTAATTTCATTTTCTGTAATTAGTGTCCTCTGAAAATCCTTGTTTTCTTATGTTCATACCAATATGTTTTGTTGTCGCTATATATAATTAAAATGATCCGTATGTTGTTACAAAAAATCATATCTCCATTGAATTAAATTGTATCTCGATTTTTTTATATTATATTATCTTTGTCTCTATGACTTTTTGCTGATCTCGTTTTTTCTCTATTGTTTCTTTTCTCCGGTATCTTATTTTTTCTTCTTGTCTATTCTAATATAATATATATTTTTATTTTTTATTTACTTTCTTCTTCATAGCATAAGTTTTCTTACTTTTGTTTGTTTGTTTTTTATTTTACAAGAATTGAAGTATTACAAATTCAGTTAGTTATTTTATTTTTTTGTTTGTGTTCCAATTTGTTTTTTTGTTTTTTTTTTTTTATTTTTGTTTTTATGTTTTATCCTTATCTGATTGTTTTTGTTGTTTTTTTCTGGGTTTTTTTTTGTTGTTTTATTGTTGTCTGTGATATATATATGTGCTCTCCACCCTCGTGATGTTGTTCATCCGTGTCTTGGGCGGATGAATTTTCATTGGGTAATTGAGTGACCACTTAGCCTTTGCTCTACCGAATAAGCGACGTGCTTCTCACAGCTTAGAGTACCTATGCGTGGCGTCCGCTTGTTACAATTTCTCGTTTACCAGAAATTTCTTGGCAATTTCATACTGTAGGCTCTCCATGTTTTTGTCCGAGAAGGTGTGCTGATGAGGAAGTCGCAGGACAGACAGTGGTTTTGGAAGTGACTTCGTTGTTTTCGAAAGTGTGAGCTCTTCCGCCCGCCGCGGCATTCCACAGCACAACGAAATTCGAAAAAAATATCTTTTCGCGCTGCTGCTCTTCTTAGCGAGAGTTTCTGGCCAAGAAACCCGTGGAAATAAAATCTGCATGAAGTTTCTCAAAAAACTGTTCGTGTCGGAATCCAACTTCTAAACAGTACGGCGGTCACGCCAGCTTTGGTATAAATTAACAGCGAATGGTGGTGTAGAATGGCCTGATTATGTTTGGTGTGGTGGTGTACGTGTTCTGAGCTGGGTTTGATCACGAGTTTTTTTGTGCAATAAGCAACGATTCTGACCTACTACATATGCCACGATAGATATATTTGATTTGCGCTAATTCTTTTACCACTTGTTTATTATAAACTGTGGTGTAAAGATTTTTTCTCATGAACGGTGTTTATGTCAATAACATAATTTAGGCAAGAGATTTATTCGACATTTCACAAGCACTGTACCTCAGTGCTTATTTTCTACAATGATCAAATTGATTTAAGTAACAGTGTTTACGACAGCACGGTTTCTACTTCCAACGCTCCTTCTGTAATTATGCAGATACTTTACCAAAAATACAGTCTTTCGCTGACGTCATTGCATTTGCTCCTGAGACTAACGAGAGCGGTAGCAATGTGGTTTAACCCAAAGCAAAACTAGCGCGCGGCTTCCAAAGAAAAGAGTTGTCGAATACTGAAAACCAGGATATTTGTAAATTGATGAATGCGTCTGTCGATGCAGGATTTAGTGAATTTAGTACAATCGGCGATTAATTGTGCTAGAAAGTTTCAGCTATAAAAGCAAAAGATTCGCGGTTCAAGCAGGCTGCGCTCGCGTTACTTCCATTCCTGAGTTGGAAGGTATGATTTGACGTTGAAATACCTAAGGCATGACGCTATGTGCAGGTTACTTGCGCAAGGCATTGCAAGAAGTAAGGAGATCTCTCCAGTAATTAAATCACGCAGGGTTGCCGTATTGCTGCGTTAGTTTATCTACAAGCTCCCGACGTAGAACTTGGACTACAAGGAGTTTAGAGGGTCTACCAGATAATGACTGTTGTCAGGGTTAAGTAAAGCCTGACATAGCGCTTGGGTAACGTGAGCGAAAAATGGTGGGTGCTTTATTTGCTCCAAGCCTCGATGTAGTTATTTGCTTATTTATCAAGATGGTAACACAATTCAAATTGTTACTTTTGACCTTATTACATATAGTATGACTTTTTTTCTTTTTAGTGTTTTCGGTATATTATTGTATCCTTGTCTATTAGTTCAAAAAAGAGAAACTGCTGAGAGTTCACTTGTACCGCTTGCTCACGCTGTGAGACGACGGATGGACATTATAGGGCAAGGAGATTTTGGCGTCGTAGCTGTTAAACCTGTACGATTTTTACGGATCACGTCTTTACGCGGTTACATCGCGGGTTACCAGTGCCGCGCAATAGCATGTTCTACCGGCAGTCTTCGCGTCCAGTTGTCGGCTAACGAGATCTCGGGCCAGAATTTTGCAGGGGGGCATCAGAGATCATCGTGGTAGGTATCAGCCTCAGCACTGTTCGTGTATGATTGTGCACCGCGGGGCGGCGCTCATGGGGCTGCACTTCTCGCTAAGCTTCGACTTCGTAATCGCCTCGTTTTTCTGTTGGGCGCGCGCCGTGTGCTGGGACCGGGGGGAGTGTCACCGCAGCCATGGCTGCGCTTTAGTTTGGGGCCGGACATTGGGTCTGGGGAATAGGGACTGTATGTATAGAAGCATTCCTAGAGATATGAAAAGTAAGTCGTGCTATGAGAGATTCAGGTTTTGTTGTGGTTTTCGTTATTTATGTGCGTATTGATTTGGTTGGTAAAGTTGGGGCGCGGGCGGGTGAGATGGGTGTGCGGGGGTTGCTTGCTTGTAAGAGACTCGCACCGCCGCTCGGCTCTCGTTCTGGGTTGATCCACCTAACAAACATCATCTACACCACCGCTGGTCACTTGGGGATGACTCAGCACATTTGGCTTTAATAACAAAGACAACGATAAAGATCACGGTTTATTCAGAGCCGCGAGGCCGGTGTGGGGTCACAGGCAGAAGTGGTCGGAATGTGACAAGTAATGAGAGGTTGTTGTGACTGAGTGGTTGGTTTGGTTGTTCGGTTTGATCTGTCTTTCTGCTTTTAAAACAAAAACTCGGTATACACAATTTACCGAGAGATAATACATTCATTGTAGATAGAGAAGGAAATGCATAGAAAAGAAAGCACTGTTTATAGCTGTGTGTTTTACTCATTAAGCGTTTGGCCCAATGTTGGATTACATGGCTAATGGACGCCGGGTGATCGGGGCAGAGAAACGCAAGTGGTTTTACAAGAAAACAAAATGAAGGACATCCTGATGCTTTAAGAACTGTCTTTTACACTTTATATGCCATTAATGCTCCAACTTACAGAGAAGCACACTTCACACATAAATATTTATCCTTAAACGAGCAGAATTATAATTAATTTGCGATAAAACAAATAACAATGGCCAAAGCATAACAAAATGAATGAGAATGAAGCCTCAGTAAGCAGAGTTTCTTTTAACAAAAAGAAAAAAAAGAGTGTACGTCAGCGTTGGCGTCACTATTGCCGACGCCGCACAAAAATCTCACTTCTTTTTAACACAAATTCTTTGCGAATAAAGTTTATAAACAAATTAAAATTATTATCCAACAAATGATTTCTTACTTACGTTTATCGAAGAAACAGTCGTAATTTTGTATTCAAACAAAAAACTATAATAACAATTGCAAAAATTCAAAGAACTTAAAAGGACGCAAACAGACGCTCCACTCTTTTCTACTGAATCGCGGCAACTGAACAGTGTTGTTGTGTACGCAAACATGAAATTGTTGTTTTGACAGTGTCGCATTTGCAATCAACACA
>QOCX01002006.1:0-25893 GCA_005959815.1 Sarcophaga bullata | reverse complement strand
CAGGAGATTTGATTTCAAGATTTCATTTAGGGCCGTTAAAGTACATCCTTGGCCTCCAAAATACTAGGTAAAATAGCTTGTGGAATTTACATTAATGATTGTGATGTTAAACTTTAGTATTGACTGCAGAACAACTGCAGTGATTTCCAAGTGGAAGTCGTGGCTTAATTGAGAGTGCAGCGCAACTCTTGTTGGATGGAGGAATTTTTCCCTGAAAACTTCTCAATTTACTCTGTTAGTGACGTTGTATTTAAGTCCCTAAAGAATTTTACGTTGACGTCTATACTCGTCCATTTATGTCGGGGATTTTTCGGATTATTTAAAAGAATTTTTGTACACCCAAGGGCATTTCGTTTATGTACCCATAACATAGGAGTATCGTCAGAAATTTCTTATGTGACTTCTGCATCTGCTAAGTGTCTGAGGGAATACAACACCTTTGTCAACTTTAACTGAACTCTCCAAAATAAGGAGTAAAGAAGTAGCAGGACTGATTTTGTTTGTCGGAATGGTTTTTTATGTGGAATATTCTATCCCTCAAAATTCCTTTTGATACCACTGCGCTTTAGGTTCTATACACATACGATATATGAAATAATTTGCATTTTTGCCCTTATAATGCTATAATTTTATCCTGCACTGTATATGTATTTTGCGTGCTTTTGTAGGGTTTAAATATTTTCTTTTTTCAAATTTTATTCACGTGCTGTGTATAGACGCGCGCGTGTTAGTGTGTATGTGTGTATACTGTAGTCGAGGTAAATTTAATAAATTATTAATTAATTTTTTTTCTACGTTTTTATTGCTTAATAATACCATAACTAAGCATTTGGTAACAACATTTATTTTTTTAATTTTTTTTTTTTTTTGTTTATTTATTAAATATTTCCAAAATATTGGAAAAAAATTAAAAAAATTAAAATCAATTCATTTATAAACGTGTAAAAGGGTGGTTATCGTGTTGTTGTTGTTGTTGTTGCTTCTGAAATTATATAAAATTTGTCTCACGATTCATGAAATATTTTTTTGAATTATTTTTAATGAATTGCTGCTATCGATAACTTCAATTTAAAATGAAGTGATGAAAAATAAAAAATTTTAAGAAAAAAAAATTTTTTTTTGTTATTTTTGTAAAGAAATCTTATATGGTTTATAAAAAAATAATCAAAAAAAAATTGTTGATTATAGTGAGTAAGTTATAAACCGGAACTGCTTGATTTTTTTCTTTTTTTTTCTTATTACATTTAAATGAAGTGCTCACATCCCTATTTTGGCATGTACATCATCACAGAATTAGCATAATTATTTCATTATAATTAATTTCCTTTTGTTTTTTTCCTTTAGTATTTTTATTACAAAAAAGGTTTTATTTTTATTATTATTTCATGCAATATTTACTACTTAGCTTTAAATCTGAAGGAGACCTAGCAACAAATATATTTTTAATTAAATTATTACAGGAAAAAAAATATTTTTTTTAACAATTTTTATGGCTATTTACGGAAATTTGTAAATTCCAAGAAAAAATCTTTTAAAATAAGTATTCTAGATTAGCCGGTTCTACTGTAAGTTTCATTATCAAATGATTATAACTTAGCCTATTGGCCAGTATCCGGCTTACATCCACTCGTATTGAGCGCACTAAATTTCATATGCTGGTAGGGTGTATCTGCCATGAGGGTTAATATAAATAAAGCCGTAACTAGCCTATAATCATTATTACCTTGTAGCAAATAACACATTTTATAACACAGTAATATACAGGCTTAAAGCTAAACTTTTAGCTATTTTTGCTTGTAGCCATTAAGCCTAACATAACTCACTTAAATCCGTCACCCCCATCAGCAGTTAGTAGCTTCATGGGACATCTTTTCAATTGTTACCAAATAACTCGAATCGTAAGTGCAATTTAGATCCGTTTTGTTGGACGAAAGAGCCTCTGGACCACCACAGTAATCACTACCTATAGGTCTTATGATACTCCTTTTTAACGGCTGAACAACCATAAGAAAACATGATCGATCAAGTGATTTTCATAAGCATCATCTACAATTGACCAGTGCTTAGTGAGCGCCCTCCACTGTGGCCAATGAATGAACTACAGTGCCTGATATTATATTCCGTTCACTTAAGCCTATAGGAACCACAAGAATGCCGCTTTTAATCGACGTAAAAATAAAGCCGTTGAGATGGGTACGAGTCTGACTCCGCATTCTAATTTCCATGGAAATGCTAATGGCCACTTTAGTGTCCAATTCTACACTATTTTACCAACAGAAATGTGTATCCGAAAGGTGAAAATAACCGCATAATTGTCAATGGAAATACAAACACGTCGACATGTTTGGTACTAAGTATGCTGTCCTAATGGCAAGTCTAAAGTGATTAGGAAGACTTCGGTAATAATTCAGATTGACGTCGACTTAATTCAGATTGAAATGCTTACTCCAACACTTTAATAACTCCCGAAGACTTCCGTGCAAACGTTGAAGTCGAAACCCTTGATGGGATTGCCTCGCGTCCATAAAAATTGTGAAAAGGTTTTCATATCGAAACTGTTAGGTTAGGTTAGCTTATAGGACGTGTACTAAGTACAGTACCCAGAGGTCAAGTTGAACCATTGTACACAATCGTCCTTAAGAAGAATGGATGGACAGGAGATGGATGGAAAAAGGAAAGGAGGTGGGAAAGGGGGATATCGAAACTGAACTGAGAAGCTAAGTTCGGGAGTGCAGTAATCGCTTATAGAAAGTAAATTCGTCTGAAAGTTTGCCAAGCATCCTTTCATGACCGTATGTCCAACTATTCTACACTCTAGAGGACAATGTCGTTGCTACATTACATGACAAGCAGATACTTGCTTATTTCCAAGCCTTCAGTCAGGATTACAACCTCCTTTCTCACACCTCCCGTGTTGTGTGTGCGTTAATTTTATCCATGAGTGGAATAAATACGACTTCGAACGATAGATTTTGACAATTTTTGTTTACAAGGTTTTTTCCAGAAGACCGTTGATTATAATTCACCGAAAGAAATATTTTTTGCATATATCGTAGATAACTGGGCTGGGGCTGTGTAGATAATTGAACCGCGGCCTCACGTCTAATAGGCTAACCACACTACATACTAGACAACGTCGATGTATGACTGCAGCGTATTGAGTGACTGACATCATGAGTTGAGTTCTTCCGGGTTAGTACGTTATTCAACTGTGCGGTAACCGACTGCTGACATTCACTAAAATCTCAATACAGCCTGCTAAGGCATGCAACGCTTGCGATTGTAGGGATGGGTTCTTAATAAAGAAGCTTTTTGAAGGGACAATAATTGTATGCAGATTGAGTGAGTCTTTTTGTGATTATATTGAGGATTTGATAGTCTAGATATGTCTAGTACTTGCTAATATTCTTCCATTTCATCGTTTGTCCTTTACTTGACTAGTAGGAAATTGTTTAAATAGATTAAAAATTTATTTATTAACATAAATAATGTTGAATTTATTATTTTATGAGTATTTTTTTTTAATTTATTTTTATCATTCGACTTTATTTGTAGATCCCAGAACGAAGGATTGGCCCATGATGTCATCACCATTTCCCACATTAGCTGTATGCCTCACATATGTCTACATAGTCAAGGTAAATTATGAATTATTTTTTTGGTTTTTGGTTTTTGTTATTGTTTATGTTTTTATTTTCCTTACATATTACATATGAATTTAAATTTATTGGCCATATAATCTATCATGGCTAACAATAATTATAATAATAATAACTTCCGCAATGCTAAGTGTTGTGTTATAAACTTATAAAGGCAAGTAAACAAAATTAATTTTTATCGTTTTTTTGTAGGTTCTTGGACCAGATTAATGGAAAATCGCAAACCATTCCGTTTACAAAACACCCTAGTTTTATATAATGCAGGCACAAGTGATATTTAGCGCCTGGATCTTTTATGAGGTACTGATCTAACCGAGGGAGTAACCTCTCTCTCATTCTCTCTCTTTCTCTCTCTCTCTATGTTTTAAAAACTTGAGAAAGCATAACAATTTTTGAATAATATTTACAGCAAAGTGGCAAAGCAATGGAAACAGTTGAAAAATTGAGTTTAAACGCCTTAAACTATGCACTAGAAGTTACAAAAAGAAAAAAAAACAATCTCTTAAGCTTCTACATAATTTTGTTTTTAGTTTTAATTCTTCTTTTTTCCAGCATTAGCGCATTATCAATCAACATTAACAGTAAAAACAAAAGCTTTCATCTCTCTTTTCTCTATTTTAGAGCAAAAAATTTTTCAGCTTTTCATTTGCATTTCTCTCAATCTCAGGACAACCATTTTTTTTTTCTTTTTAATTTAATTTTTTTTATTATTTTTATTTGTTTTTAAGTTATGTTTTGTTGTTTTTTTAAGCTTCTATAACATTAATTTTTGTTTTTGTGTTACATTTTTAAAAACGTTCAAGTTGTAATTATTTTCTAGTGTTTAATGGGCGGCTGGTGGGGTCATTACAGCTTTACATGCCAGCCGGTGGAATATAAGAATCCAATCGTACTCGGCGAGTAAGTTTAGACTCTCTAAAACTCAAAGAAATATAAACAAAACAAATTCGAATAATGAAAGAAAGAAAAACAATTCAAGCGTAATATTTCCAAATCAAATCAAAAAGAAATTTCTACAGTCTGAGCGCTCTCGAAACCAAAAAAACAAAAAACATTAAAACCAGGTTAAGAATTATAAAGAAACAATCATTTTGGCTAAAGGAGGTATACAGCATTTACAGCATTTTTACTGCAAAGCCATTTAAAATCAAAAGTTAACCGACTTAATACTGCGTTTAACCTGCTTCGTAGCTTTGGAACTCATATGTAGCAATTTTATCATTATTTTTCCCCCTTTAAAAACCTTTTTTCCTCCCCCTCCACTTCCAATTCACTTAATTCGTAGCTTTTTAACGTTTTTCAAATGCCATTTTTTATAAGCTCAAGCTTTAAGTAAAGCTTTCTTTTAACCTTTGCAGCGTCATTTAGTTAACATGCACCCACTGTTTCTGTAAGACAGGCAAGTGATATCAAGCTTAAAAAAATTTGTATGAAAGAAACTCAGAAATATTTGAGAGTTTTTCGTATAAATTTCAGCTTGTCTTACAAAAACAAATGGGAATAATTTTAATTTGACATATTAACGCCACCGCCTTTAATTGCAGCTTTTCTTTTTTTTTTTTCTCTTAGAATTTTAATATTTTTAGTTTTTTTTTTTTTTGTAATGTTAAGTTTTATTAATTTCATTTAATACACAATATACTTACATATGCACACATTTTACACATTTTTTTACACATTTTTTTACACATTCTGTACTTTAAAGCTTTAAATTTGTTTTCATATTTACCTTTACATTGCCCAAATTATTAATAAAATGTAGCTTTAAGTTTATTATTGTGCTCCATAAAGTAAAATGAAAAAATCTGTCAATCGGAGTCGACTTTAAACTGTCGACATGGGTGGTGTAAGAAGCTAGGTTGTAATCCCGACTAAAGTGTTGTAATTATGACCAATTAAGCAAGTAAAATAAAAGCTTTAATAAAAGTTTTTTTGCATTTCAATGGTATTTCCCAACCAAAAGGAGTATTATTAGCCTAGATTCGGCCTTTGGCGGTAGCCGCATTAAATCGTAGCCTCGTTGGTGGCCAATGAAGTTGCCCAAAGGTAAAACTATTCTCTTTGAAAACTTTTCTTGTGGTAAATCCGGAATTGTTGCATATGGCTCGGTGCAATGTCTTCTTAAAACCAAATGCTGGTTATCGTATTGCCATAGTGTCCTGAATAGACAGACGTTAACAATTCTTCCAATTTCATTAAAAAAAAATTCCGGCCCAGTATCATCTACAGACTATACTGCGAACCAAACGTTCACTTTTCTCAGATGTTATAACCTTTTTAAATTCATTTTTGCTTTCTCTCAGCCCAACGTATGTAATCACTAAGTGAGAAATAAGCACCTCTACTAAGGAAACTTTTGTTAACATAAAAAACCGATTGCTCTTGGACGCAATCAGCATATCTACAGCTTTATAAATGGCCAGTCGCCTGTAATTATTATATGAATTGGATCTGACAAATGCAGAATACACCATAAGAGAGGCCCAATCGCTTAGAATTCAGTGGCATTGACAAGGACGATTAAGAAAGACGATTGTTCTAGCATGCAATCAGCATACTTACAGTTTTATGAATGGTCAGTCTACCTTAATTGGACAAAATACACCATAAACGATGTAAAATCGCTCAGAATACAGTGGAATTGACAAATTGCGTTTATCTGCCGTACTTTCTCTAATAGAAGCCACACTTTTGTCAGTCTATACATTGTGGTGCATACTGGTTTTTTTTATTATCTTGCTAATTCCGTGCACAATGGGGCAATTGTGATAACTATAATAACTCGAAATGTTATTAAGTTTTAATCATCATTTATATCGTAATTTTTCAACTATTTTTACGTCTTCTTTGGCTGAAACAATGACATATCCTTCAAGTCAATAAATGTCACCTCAGGTTGAAGATAATTTAACAGCTTTCAACAACAACAGTTGCAAAACTTAAGAAAAAATACGTTTAATCACCTTAAACTATGCTTTAGAAGTTTTACAATAAATCGATCTCTTAAGAAACTTGAGAAAAATACGTTTAAGCGCCTTAAACTATGCACCAGAAGTTTTAAAAAAAATCAATCTCTTAAGCTTCTACATATTGGCTGGTATAAAGATCTTTCATGGAATAAATGCTACCACAGATTAGAGATTATTTTACAACCTTTTTAGATCGGTAATTTTAAATCCTCTCTGGATTATACGCTACCAATATAAACACAAACTTGTTATTAATAAAGCCTTTTTGCATTCAAAAACAATTCTATTCAATAACTAATAATAATAGTGCACTAGAGTCACATTATTTCTTTTAATAATGCGTTAAAGCCTGCATTATCAATACTGTATCCAGTTTACAACCAAGCTTTAGCACTTAATTACGTTTTACTAAGAGAGTTCGGAAATTTTATTTATGGAAAATGTCTTCTTTTGTTTGTTTATTTTAATTTATTTTTTTTTACTTTTTTATTATTATTATGATTATTATTATTACATCGTCAAGCATTTTGTGTTTCTATTTTTAGCTCACATGTTGTAAAGTATTGTATGTATGTATGTATGTATGTATGTATGTATGTTGTGTATTTAGCTTTTGTTACCTGAACAGCCATTAAAACTTAATGGCCAATATTGGCACGTGTGTCGTAATAAAAATGAGTATTTGTATTTGTTTTTGTTGTTGTACTCTATACGTATTATTGTATTTTTTTTTTTTTTTTTTTTGTTTTTAGTTTTATGGTCATTATTATTATACGGTTTTATTGTTTTTATTTTTTTCTTTTGTGTTTGTAATGTCCTGTCTTTTATCTGTTCGTGTAGGGAAGAATAAATAAGGTTCCAGTTTTGTTATTGTTTTTATCACTGTTAGCAGGACAAACAGTTAGTTTGTTGTTCATCAATTTGTTTATTTGTTTGTTTGTGTATTATTTTTGTGTTTTAATGTAGAAGCTTGCAAAAGAGAAAATTTTTAGATTCCAGAACGTAAGTGTTGAGTTCTTGTAAACCTGGAGTAAAAAACAAAAATTAATTAAGAAATGAAATGATTTAAGAAAGGCCTAGAAAAATTATCACCTATGTTTGTTTGTTTTGTACAGCTGCTGTCAAAATAATAGTAACGTGATTAGGTATGAAATATTGCAACGGATTTTAAGGGTTTCCAACAAGGTTTCTTATAAAAAACATAAGAATTTTATACAAAAAAAAAAAAAAGGAAAATTAAAAAAAACCATGTTGATTATGCAAACAGCTAATGGGATCAAAGGATCGTATCCGGTATTTAATTATAATATCTTTCTATCAGATATCCCACACCCTCTGCTTTATATAGATCTTCAACCAACAGAAATTTGGAATTTATTGTTATGGTTTCGCCTTCAATCATTGCCGATTCGGCTTTATTTACTTTCTTTTATTTCGTTCCTAATGATTTTTCATTGGGAAGAAGAATTGAAACGTAACTTCACGATATATTCTATATGATTTACTTTTGTTATGCAGTTCTTAATGTGAACCACCTGTTATAGCTACGATGCTATCCGCACAGCAAAAATACTGAACATTTTTGAATTCAACTGTAAATCGTAAAGGAGGACTTCAAGTGCCAATGTATACAAACTCTGTTATACCCGCTATCAATATAAAAGCCGACATTGCCGCGCTATCTGATATTTTAATTTGTAACACTTTGGCAGAACTTAAGAAAGAAAAATGCGTGAAGTCATCATAGTCTAGTAGATAGCGAGTTGGCTTATTAGAAGTGAGACTACGGTTCATATCCCAGGTCAGACATCTGCAATTAAAACGAAATATAAGATAATGTTTCTTCAGCAACTTCATCGCTCAATAGTATTCTGGCACAAAAACCCTAAAAAAGTTTCCCATGAAAAAGTTTCTCAAATATCTCTCGTTCACCGTCGACTTTAAACTGTAGGTCCAGACACTCATGGATCAAACTAACACACACAACATAAGTGGTGTGATAAGCTAGGTCATAATCCTAACTGAAAGGTTGTAATGATCAATTATGTATGCATGCAATGCAGTCTACGTCGTTATTAGTTAGTTATTGTTGTTTTATATTTGATTTTCAAAATGTTTCACCTTGTGATACTATTATTTTGACCGCAACTGTTTATTAAAACAGGAAAAAAAAATATGAAATTGCTGAACTTCAATCTGTTCTAAGGACAAAACGAAAAAAAAGAAATAAAAACCAGCGGTCGCGTGACCACCACCATGACCACGTTGCTAAAAAAAAAAAGAGAAAAAAGGTTTTATTGAAAAAACTGAAGAAAAACTCATTGATCTGTTGGTTTACTGTCTGCCGTTTAATACTACAAGAAAAGATTCTTTTTCTTTTTCTTTTGATTTTTACATTTTCAGATTGGTATATCCGGTTGGCTGACAGGACACTATAGCTTCCGATGTCAGCCGGTTGAGTATAATAATAACCCTAGAACAATAAGGGTATGTGTTAACCACCACCACCACCACCACCTATATACCTTCCTCCTCTGTTTCCCATTTATTTATATCTCTCTTTCACACACACACACACATACAAACACTGACAGTCACTTGTAAGAGTCTATGTACATTAACATCAAAATAACAGTGAAATATTGAAGGAATTGAAATAGTTTTTTGATTTGAATTTTTAATTAAATTTATAATTGTAATTAAAAATTAAGAGAGTTGATGAGGGTAGTTTGAACTAGAAAGCGGATAAACGTTTAAAGTTTACTTAATTCCAGTTGAGAACACTCCCTTTGTTTTTAATTAAATTATAAAATAAATAATTATTTAATTTTAATATTTCATTTGTTATTTTGGTGTTCTTCTCATGCTCTTTACCTCTCTCTCACTCTCTGTTTTTGTCTTAATTTTCCAGCATTTGTATTTAATTTTGAATTAATTTTTTTTTGTGTGTATTTTTTAATTTTGTGTTTAAATTTTTTAAAGCTTTAATTTAGTTTTTATTTATTTTTTTTTTATTATTTTCTTTAATTATTTAAATTTAATTATAATCAATATTTTTGTGGTGTTTTCTTTTTATTTTTATTTATTAATTTAAAAAATAACCTTATTTCTAATTATCTTTATTTTTTACAATTATTAATTATTTTTTATTAGAAAAAGAATAAATAATACTTTTAAAAAAAAATCTTTATTTCGAGAGGTACAGTTTGTTTCAAAGATTTATTTAAAAAAATGTAAAAAATTTATTATTTTGGTTCTTTTTTCTTGTCGTTACGTTCAAAAACTTTTTAATTTTTTGTTTAATTTTTTTTTATTATTATTTTATTATTATATTGTATTTTTCAATTCTTTATTTCTTTCAAATCTAAACGGAAAAAACATAATTTATTTGCATGATTTGTTTTGTAAATTCGAGAGGGTAATTAAACAAAATTTAAGCACATTATTTATTTCTTTTTTTTTTATTATTCAAATAATCATTAAATTTGCAGAGGTTTTGAACCTGTTTGAATCGATATTACATCACATTAGTTGAACTGCAGTTTAATTATTTTTAAAATAATAGACGAGTATACTCGTCATAAAAAATTATTTCTAATTAAAAAAAAAATTGAGTGTAGATTTCGGTAAATGTGTTTAAATACAAGTTAAAACTAATGTTTATAAAGCAATTGTTAAGCCTCTTGAACTTCAACCAATTTATTATGCTCAGGGAAGTCCTTAAATTAACAATGAAAATTCAAGAAATTTAACAAAAATTCTCTTTATTTCTCTCAAGAACCCCTTTTTAGCTCGACACAATTTTCTTAGAGTTACTAAATAGCTCTAACACCCTGTATCGGGCAAAAACTGTACTGTCTAGCTGTTTAAAACGGTCATCAAAGCCAGATTCCATTTCCTTATTAATGACAAAAAGGGCGCGGGATAAAAACCCTTGGTCCTATTATCGGGGATCAAACATTCCATATTACAAACTACCCCGGTTACAAAATTAATCCTGTTATTACAGTAATTCTTATATTAGAGAATTTAGTTAAAGGTGGAGGATAAAAAGTCAAGAACTTCCGGAACTAGATATCAACACATGAGGTGGAATATAGTTTACTCCTCCTCCTCAGCTTCACAACTCTTACAGAAGTAATTTAAGGTAATGTCACATCTATCGACATGCGTTCCAATAGGGCATACAGCTGCGCGAACACCAATAGTATAACGGACGGCCAAGCGAATCTTAGCCATATCAACAGTATTATACACACCGTCCTGCTTCGTTTTAAAACGAACCTAAACATACCCAGTATAACAGAGGCAATTGGCAGAGGCTGCTCTACAGCAGCCCTAGCAAATCGCTGATCACAGAGCCGTTTTACAAGTTTAGAAATTAAAGACATTGCAAATAAAATATTTTCAAGTACAGTGCTTGGTAAAGCATTTCAAACACTGAATTATTAATATTTTTCCAAAACTTCATGTAAGGAATCATGTAGCTCGATAAAGCTTCATGTTCTTTTGGATCCCAAATATCCTTTGTCTCGTAATTTCATCACTGAAACTCTACAAAAAGTAGAGAAGTAAATAACACTCGTCATTAATTATTTTTCCTTCTAGAAGTTCAATGTGAATCAATAAAAAATATCTCATCTTCCCGCGAAAAATTCAACATCATGATTGTGTTTGCAGGCTTTCCGCTTTCTTGAGGCACTATTCTATCAACCATCGCAATCTCCCCATTTAAATTGAGATTCTTTCGCAGATTAATTTGACATCGAAATAGACATTCATTCACTTATCGATTGAAACAGTTCTGAATTCCTCTTATTTAATCTGATTTAATTGAATCCGGCTGAGAAACTGCAACCTTGTTTGCACACAATCTGCCCTATGACTTCATCCACCCCCAAACATGCATTCCTTTTTATTCAGAAGGCGGCTCACACGATATCTCAGGAAACTGTGTTCCTAGAAATAGAAACGCAACGATGTATAGGAAGTAAAAGATTAACAATTACAAATTAACTGTATGTTCTAGAAGTTGCCAAACCGAAAATGTATGAAGTATAAGGATAGTGATAAGATAGATTAATGACATACGACTTAGAAAAAAAGTTCTATTTTCAATGTGATATAAATCTACAAATTTTATTTAAATTTCACAAATTAAGTGCCTAATTTTTGACCTCACTGTACACAAGAATAAATGTATTTTATTATGTGCAGTATATTTTCTATTATATTAAATGAATTTCTATTCTTATTTGTTTTTAATTAAAAAAAAATCAAGATGGTTCATGCCTGTTGGTGGTATTACTTCTCGAAATTCACCGAGTTCATGGATACGGTAAGTCTATCTTCATTTTTCTTAAAAGTTTTTAAATTAATTCAAAAATATTTCATTTTATTTCTTTAGATATTCTTTGTTTTGCGCAAAAAACAAAGTCAAATCACCACATTACACGTTATTCACCATGGCTGTATGCCTATGTCTGTATGGTTCGGTGTTAAATTCACACCTGGCGGCCATAGTACCTTCTTCGGTTTGCTCAATACTTTCGTGCATATTATTATGTATACGTACTATATGTTCTCGGCCATGGGTCCTCAATATCAAAAATATTTGTGGTGGAAAAAATATTTGACCACTTTGCAAATGGTGAGAAGGAATTTCTTTTTNCCTCAATATCAAAAATATTTGTGGTGGAAAAAATATTTGACCACTTTGCAAATGGTGAGAAGGAATTTTTTTTTTTTTTTTAATAATTTTAAGGAATAAACTTTTCATACCTTTTTTGTTTCTATATACTCCAGGTACAATTCATTGCCATTATGGTACATGCCTTCCAATTGCTCTTCATCGACTGTAATTATCCCAAAGCATTCGTTTGGTGGATTGGTATGCATGCTGTTATGTTCTTCTTCTTGTTCAATGAATTCTACAAACAAGCCTACAAGGGTCGTAAATCGGTAAGTAATTCAATACGAATAGTTTTTTTAAAACAATAGCGGCATCATTTCTTCATTCATTATTAATTTTTAGTTTCTCCTTTTATTTTTCCAAATAGTATATTTGCATTATTTACCTAAGAAAACACAAAAATTATTAAGAAATAAGGTATATTAATGCCTCATCATTTTCATTTAGAAAGGGAATTAAGTATTGGTTGAGGGAAAAGATCATTTCGTTTAACTCAAAATCAAAACAAGTACATCTTTGGCGCACAGCTTGAGAAGCCATTTAACATATTTACTACAATATATTGCTAGGCTCTACTGAAATGATACGCATGAGTAAAGGACTCCGATTGTCTTCTGTCCTTAAACCGGATAGCCCTTCATCTTAGAATTGCATTACTTTCAGGCTACTTTACTATTCCAAGTCATGCCAACGAACTTGGCATTTCCTTAAGTGACTTCTGTGGGAGCTATGGAATAAAGGTCTCCGGTCTTGACTTCCCATTTCCGTTGTCAAAGGAAGTTTGTTTTTTATATGAACGTCAGACAATCTGTATTCAATAAAGCTAAATAGTTAATGATATGAGCTGTGTTAACTGCATACAGCATTCAAGTGCATGAATTAAGGAAAAATGTGTTCACATTTGTCGCAAACATGTATTGTTTCATTAAATACTTGCACAGTTCACTCAAGCACAGATTCAGTCAATGAACTGTAGTTCAATTAGCTTCATTTCGTAGCTTATTCGACAGATTTACTTCCCTTAGATTTTTTTATTTGTAGGTATTGTCCCGGTATTGTCTCTCACTTGAATCGTGACTTCTTAAACCTTTAATATTTCACTCTTAAAGTCACTCTTTTACAGCTATTGATACCTCTCCTTATGGTTTTGTTGATCCACCATCATTTGTCGCTTGTCGAATGAGTTGGAGACGAACACCTCCTCTGTAACTATCCAGCCCTTAGTAGGTTGAAGTTGAAGACCCTAAGTCTAAGGGCTTCTTTGAGGGTTTGAATTCTATGTTGAGAGCTGACATCAAGGCTCTCCATAGATGCATTATTAGTTTAAGCTGGTTGAGAAGTGCTAGGGCTTCAATGGTGTAGTTACGCTCTCCTGTGTGTTTTGTTTATCTGTGTAATTCCTTCACTTCCTCATTCTCCCTTTCCTACTTCCTTTCCGCTTTTCCTATATTGCCTATTATCTTCTCCCCTTTAGGACGTTGTACTATGGGTCAACTGGATCTCCGGGTACTGTACTTTGTACTCATTTGGCAAATACACGTCCTCTAACCTAACCTGACCTATAATTTGTCGCTTTTAATTAGATCCAGAGACCCGTGTTGCTAATGGTATTAGGCCATGATATCCTGCATATGACTCTGAGAAGTATTTGGAATTATTGCTTGATTAATTAGACTTTAAATACACGTGGAGTATTCTAAATTTAGTTCATCTGGATATTTGAAAGTTTCTGCATACTTGAGTGCAATTGTCAAAATGCCGTTATGTTTTATTGTAGTTTGTTTCTGCACTTCTTTTTTTTTGGTTAAGTTGGCTTATTTCATGACCACCCTAGTAATAGAAAATATGCCCTCCAACTAAATAGATTTCTTATATAGAAACTCCCACTTTTCTCTTCGTTATTTTAATGCAGAAATTACTTTTACCCTTCACCAACATTTCAAATCAAACATCTAAAAAATAAGAATAAAAAACAACAAAAAACACGTCAAATGCCATTAACTTTGCTTTTTACGATTAACATCCTAACGTTGCTTCTATTGCTACAACAAAAACAAAAGCAAACGCAATAAAAAAATTTTTACAACAAAATAACAAAACATTTCATTATTGAGCAAATAGACGACAAACGAACGACAAATTCCTGAAGTAAGACGTGGTTTTCAGGTTCGAAATGATTTCCGAAATAGCAAATCAATGCCACATCAATAATAAATAATATTCCCACGTTATTTTACTACATCGTTGGGCATAAAATTTGTTTGCTCCTCCACTTTAACAATTTTTATTTGTTGAAAACAAAAACAAAAACAAAAACAAAAAACAAAAAGAAATACTTGTCGCAACCATAAGAAATAAAAAAACTTCGGCCGGTATCGTGTGGTGTGTAAATGAAAAAAAATTTAAATTTTTAAACGAAAGAAAAAAGACGAAAAGCAAAACGAAACGAATTGAAATGAGTAAAGTAAACCTTGTAATGGGTCTCAAAAATTCCCAATAAGGCCAAATAAAACTGACGTTAGCAGCAGCACCTGCTACTGACACCAACAACAATAACGAAAACAATGGCATTAGCAAATTATGTCATACATTACGGCTGGCTGACATGACACACTTAAAGGTAGGCAGGCAGGCAGGCAAGCAGAGTAGACTGGTATGTTGTCAACAGCAACTCTTACTTGTTGCTGAGTGTCTTTTACTGGCACAGTTCGACTTTCGTTTTCATTTTTCACCGACCGTAATAATAAAAAGCCGCTTACAAATTAAAGCCGTCATATGGTTGTTGTTGTTGTTTTTACTGTTGTTGTTTGTATTGCTAAAATATTTTCTAAGCTTAGCATAACGGTTTATTCCACACCCATGATATTACACGATTTAATATAAAATTTATTGACTTTTGTTTCGCAGCCAACATAATTGCATTGTCTAAAGTGTAAGTAAGGTGGATAAAGTAAGAAAAGAAATCATGATATTTGCCTGCCATTGACGGCAGGTTGGCAGGGTCTTCAAGGTCGAGTTTCTTAATACATTGTAAATATTAGAGTGTTGACAACTTGTGAAAAATAAATAATACGAGGCAAATGATTCATGTTTCCTTTGATATATTTTTCGATGACATTTCTATCACAGTAATTTCATAATGTAGGTTATCTGTCTTTTAACTCATCGATTACTTCTGTCTTATTTGAACGAACCTTTGATGCCCTGAATTTCGAACTTTGAGATAGCCCCACAACTTAGCGACTTTTGCAACTAAGTTGTTTATGAAATTTCTTAGAATTATTAGTCTTATAAACCTCTAACACTTTTAAATTTATTGCCACGAGAGCTGGATGGCATGAAACACCGTCATATTAACACCACATGCAGTCTATAACCAATAACGCCTCTCGGGCGATGAGCCCCTTATTTATGTAGTGAATTTTCCTGAAATACCGTAAAGATAAAGGCTTTGGTAAAATTGTTTTACTTCGGTAAGTTCTATAACGACAGGCTTGCCATTTGTCCTTGTTAAGAAATGTGTGCTAGTGTTTAGGCGCGGTTTAAGCTAATTCGTTCTTGTACCATGTACTTTGTTGATGTTATTATTGCTGGAGGAACAAGGATTAAAGGATTTCCAGGCGTAATTTATGTGGAGGGCGACTGAAGCCTCTTTAAATGTAATTTTTACTGATCCACCACTTTGGCAGTGTATATTAATTCTTTGTATACAGTACTCGGGTGAAATTAAACTCATAACAGTTTTGTGGGTAATTACCTTTATGAGCAAGGAAATAAACAAAGTCCACAGCACAATAGCGATTCTTACGCTCCACTGTTCTTTTGGTAAGCCTGCCGAAGGATCGGCATCCCGACTAATTATCTGTGCAAGACTTGTGGGTTTGAGGTGTCAGTGCCCTGCTTTTGTTTTAAAGACACGGAGGTTTCTGACCTCTCATTTTTTGAGGTGATCTTTGATCGAGCTTTCTAATATAAAAATTGCTGCAATAAAAAGATTTATTTTGAGCTCTGGATGAATATTTGACCCCCGGATAGAGTGAATCATGGCGTCACAATAAACCTAAATGCTGGCCTAAATGGGACCTCTTGCTTCGAGGAGGTTTGCCACCTAACCTAACCTAACCTAGCTTTTACTACCGCATAGAAATCCTCATCTCTAGTGGAGAAAAAGCAAGAAGCAACACAATTTTATAAGCTGCTCCATTCCGTCAGTTGTCACAATTGCTCTCCTATGGGCTAATGGAAAGCTAGATTTTGCTTTAGAAATGTGCGGAAATTATTACAGTTGAGGGGCGATCCACTTGTTCCCTAGCAGAGTTTTCGAGCATTGTTTTGGCTTCCATTTTAAATTGTTACATATTTTGTTGTAATAAATGAAAATCTCCTTCAATTTTGCTGCTAAACATGTAAACACTACTGTGTTAAGTCAACACGTTTATTGTTTTTATTGGCAACATTTAGTGCGCATGCTTCACAAACATTTTTTAACAAAAAACCTAAGCTCTACCACCAAGCCTTTGTTAAGAATAACAAAAAAGCAAAAAAAAAACGCTGTAATGCCACACTAAATAATAAATACACCACACGGCATCAGTTTATGAGAATTTATGGGTTGTTGTCTCCTTTCTTTTTCAAATTTAATTCGATTCGCTTCATTTCATATATTCATTCATTAAATTCTCTTGTTGAATAGACTCCGGGTATGAAGCAACAAAACAAGTGAAAGTTTAAAGCAAAACAAAATCATGACTCTTGAATACAATTCAATTCAATTCAATTCACCAGCCAGTAGCAATCCAAATAAAAGAAGCAAAACAAGAAAAAAAAAACGCAAAAAAAAACTCTTAACAAGAACAACAAAAATAAACGTAACAAACAAAACACAAGCACCACAACCAACCAACAAACAAACCAACACCCATACAATAAAAGTTGTTGTTACATAATAAGCTCTCTTTTTGTTTGTTTATAATAGGAATGCTTATGATAATTATGATGTTAACGATGTTGTTTATAATGTTGATAATAATTATGATGCTCTTTGTTCATGTTGTTTTTGTTATGCTTTTGCTAATTAGTTTTTGGTATTGTCGACGTTTTGTTTACAATCGACCAAATTTCCGATTATAGCAGACGAAAGAGTTCAACTGTGAAAGAGCTTTTGTTAAACCATCGCACACTTTCTCTCTCTCTCTCTCTCTCTCTTTAAATCTTTTGTGTTTTGCTTTGTTTACATTGCAGTGAGTCAGAGATGGTACAAGTGATGGAATTGCATTGTTTAGCATTAGGGAAGAAACTCTTTGATGTTTTAAAATTAATTAAAAAATCTTTTTAAAACTTTTTTTTAACTGTAAAGGGTTTGTCTCATTAATAGATAAAAAATATATCTTTTACAAAAACTCAAAGCGATTACAGTTACAGTGATAAGGAAGGAAACAATCAAAGGAAAAATTCGGTTCGATTAGTTTTTAATATGACGTCCTGCATAGGAAATTTGATTTTAAAATTCCAAAGAGTTTGTGATCTGAAGGTGCGGAGCTTCCAATTACGAATGCTTAAGAATCTGTTGGCAGATGATTATAAAATGATGAACGGATGAACTGGCGGCTTGGAGGATCTGATATTAAACTTCGTTCAACCCTGCTGATCACTTGCATGTTTCCGATTGACTAAGTTGGGTTAGGTAGTCTCCTCTCCCGTTTTACGAGAGATTTAATTTTCTTGGAATATAGTCATGTTTCTGTTCCCATGTCTGTGTGTGAAAATTTTCCAACAAGTTGGTGGAACCTAACTGCTCCGAACGACAGATTTTGAGTAACTTTTTATTGAGAATCTTAGTTTTTGCTCAGTAATTGGAGGAGGAAGTCACCGAAGAAAATATATTTCTTTCATATTTCTTACGTTTAATAAGTTAACACACTACCTACTAGACTACAAGAATCTTTTTCTGGACTTGTATTGATCAAAAAAGCACTGACTACTGTGTCATGTGCTACGGCTGCATAGCCATCCATTGCACAATTGTGATTCTCACAAGCAATCCTCGAATGACTTCTGCAGAAACTGTAGGCTGGAGATGAAAGAAGTAACTGTTTTTAACCTCATAGGCCAATACCCTGCTCTTGCCATAACTACACGCCATTTACTTCTGCTCGTCTCTGCTAGCAATAGGCATAATCCTTTTGAAATATTAACCAAGACTTGGTTATGGCGACATCTATACTTTACAACGCATTTGGATAAATCTTTCAGTCGTAAAGAATGTTGTCATTGTTGTTGTTTTTGTTTTCCTGAACATTATATTATATTTGTTGCTAATAGACTACCTAATGTAATGCTGTTGTCAAGCTGAATAAATTCCAATTTAAACATTTGAACAAATTCCTGTGTTACTTTTATTTTGTTTAAGGCAAACCCTGCCTGTAATGAGTAATTTTAAAATATTAGCCTAAAAGCAGGCAAAAATTTTGTATTTTTGTGGGGGCCGTTATAAAACGTTACATGTTAAATTATCAGACATTTTTAAAGGAGTATTTATCTTCATTAATTAATTACAAAAAAAAATTAAATAATAATGCAAATATAAAATTTAAATCATATTTTTTTTTAATATAGTAGTTGTTTTTTTGTTTTGTTTTTTTTTTTGTTTTTTTTTTTTTTAATTTAACATCTCATACGCTTTTATTTTCCTAAATAATGCCAACAACGTACCATAACTGTTGTTAACAATTATCAACTTTTTCCATTTTATTTTTATGTATTTTCATTTTTGGTGAACGATGGCTACGACCTCAAAAACAATAATTCAAAAAAAATAATAAAAAAAATTATAATTAAAAATAATAAAAAAAACTGATAATAAAATTATTAAAAATAAAAATTATCACAAAAAATAAAACCATATAAATAAGATAATAAATAATAAATGATTATAAAATGCTAGCATACGTAATGCTTTTCAAAATTAATCATTAATTAAAAATCTAATTAAATATGATAACAATAATTAAACAATTCATATGACAATTTGCCATAAATATAACGCCACCATTCGATTTTACTACCCCACAAACCAATCCAAATCCAATCCACCACAACCAGACCAAACAAATTACAACTACAACTTCACCACCCTCACTTTGAAACTAAAATTTAAAAAAAAAAAATTAAAAAAAAATTAAAAACAAAACTTCGTATCCAACCATATTGTTTCTTTCATGGTGCTTGTATGTGTGTCATTATGTTTAAATGAATTGTTTATAATAAAATTGAAATTGAATGAAATAATGAATTGCAAAATGCAAAAATCCAATGCAATACAATGCGTTGAAATGTAGCAATACAAGAACTTATTAATGTTCTTCTTGCAGCGTCCCGAAAAGAACTATAAACTCTTGACCAATGGTCATGCCAATGGTGATATATCTCGTCCAACGATAGAACAGCAGCAGCAGCAGTAAGCATATGAATGGCCATGCGGTGGTGCTATGGCAAATGGTAAGATTAATGGCTTAACATCGAATGGCTATGAAATGTGCAAATGGCAGTACGTCTGCCACACTAATGAACGGTAGTGCGTATAAAAATGGTACGGTGCTGTCGAATGGCAGCATCGCTAACGGTCATGCCGATTTGACGCAAAGAAAAGTTAAATAATATCGACCCAAAACAACGAAACAACGTACAATACACAAAAAGAAAAAATTGGACATTTAAAGTTTAAAAACAAAAGAAGGAGAAGAAGAAAAAGAAAAAGAATTATTTTTTTATTTTCATTATTGAAATCCACTAAATTAATTAATTAATGAAAACAAAAACAAAACTGTAATTATTAGTTGTATTTAAACAAAGGAAATATTTTGCAATAATTTAATTTAATTAAATATGGTAACAAAAAAGTATATAAAATAATTTTTTTTTGCTAAGCTATTGCTTTTAAGAAATAATCTAGATTGTAAATTAATTAATAAAATACAAACAAACAAAAAAAAAAACAAAAAAAATGTTACAACTTATGTGATGTATTTTCTTTATAAATAAAATTAAAAAAATTAAGGCCGCCTATTTCTAAAATTTCAAATAAAAATGTATGAAAAAAATTTATTTTTTAATTTTTTCAAAATTTTTATAACAGTTTTTTATGATAAACTTCCATTATATTCAAATTTAAAGTTCTGAAATAAAATATTACGCTTCTCTTATATTTTCTAAACTTTTTATAACAGTATAACAGTTTTCAAACTTTTATACTGTTTTGAATTCTTATAGAAAACCTTTTTTAATTTAATTCTTATTTAAAGTTTCTAAATTTCTATTAACAGTATAACAGTTTAAAACAAATTTAAACAAATTTTACAAAAAAAAACTGTTTTGTTTGCTATATTTCTAAATTTTGGAGTATTTCATAGGCATATAACAGTTTGAAAATTTTTTATTACACAAATCCAATATTATAACAGTTTCAATTTAAGTTATGACTACAACGACTGTGATTTCAAAAGCAAATTCTAGAAAATTTACAGGCATTATGCTTTATTTCACTAAAATCTTGCGGTATAACAGTTTTTATCATGGATTTTAACTGTCAAAAATTATATTGTATTATATCATATTCTATATTATATTATATCATATTCTTGAAATTATTGGCAACGTAAAGCGGGTAACTTAACAATTACGATTTTTATTGCAAAAAAAAGTTAAATTCCTTTAAAATTTTTGTAGCCTGTATAACAGTCTTAAACAAAAGTTAATTCAACTTTCATAAACTGCAAAATATCTTTTAAGATTTTGATTTACAAGTATAACAGTTAAAGTATACAAGCAAATCAAAGTTTTTAATTCAATTTTTTTTAATTTTTAAATATTTTACACTTTTTATGATAATGGAAACAGTGTAGAAAAGATTGATCTAGTATAACAGTTTTAATTCTCAGTAAACAAATGCAATAATTATTGTTATATAAAAATTTTTTTGTTTTTTTTTAATAAATTGAAATTAGAATTTATTTTTAAAAATATTTTTAAAAAAAATTTAAATATTTTTCATACATTTTCATTTGAACTTAAGGAATAGGCCCGGTTTTAATTTTTTTTCTTTGTTGTTATTTTGTAAAGTTTATTTTTTTTTTTCTTTTCTTTAAAACCAATGTCTTCTAAAGTTTTTCTTTTTTTTTAAATTTTTGTTTAATTTTTCTCTTTTTTTTTAATTATTTGGGTACAATATTATTTAAGTTTATTTTATACCATGTTATATATGTATGTACATCTACACTATATTATAAATATATAATATTATATACACAAAATATATAAATATAATTTTTAAAAAACATAATATTTTATTTTTGTTAATATTTCTTAAAAAAAAAACGAAAAAACTAGCTTATAAAACATTTTCTAGCTTTTTATTTTAAAAAAAAACAAACTGTAAGGGTTATAAAAAAATTTTAAAAAAACCTAAAAAAAATTGCTTTAGTTGTACAAATAAATGGAAGGTAAGCAGAGTAAAGAAGAAGAAGGTTTATAGTTACATAGAAATATATTGTATAGTATATAAAATAAATTAAAATTAATATTTAATTACATTAAAAATATAAAAAAGAAAATTAACAATATTGGTTAGATTGCCTTTTGAACAAAAAAAGAACAAAAAAAAATAAGTGGGAAAACCAGATCTTCTACTTTATACATGGTATAACAGTTATAAACAAAAGTTAAAAACTTTTTACCAATTAAACTTAAACTCGTAATATTTTTGTTTTTAAAATTTAACTGCTAACCATTATTCCTTGTACACAAAAGTATAACAGTTTTAAATTCAATAGTTTAAATGCTTTTAAATCAAGTTTTCATATTATTAATACAAGTATAACAGTTTTTTATTTTAAAATGTTGCATTTTATAGCCTGTATAACAGTTTATAATTTTCTTTTAAACAAATCTTCATGTATAACGGTTAAAAATTAAAAAGTCTCAAACCAAAACAAAATGTGTTTTACAATGATTGTGTGTTATTAATTGAAACTAAATTGACAGACATGTCATGATTTGTGTTCTAAACTGCCAACTGTGTTTTATGTAAATGCCTTAAGATAGGCTTTAAATTTATATTCAAAATGTCAATAACTATAGTGATTTGTTAAGTTACATACATACGTACGTACTAGTCATCAGTTTAAGACATGTTTACTCTTGCTAGCCGGTTTACTAGCCAAACAAATTTTATTATTTTTTTTTATTAGACTTCGTGACATGTTCTGTTTTTCAAAATTTTCTTCTTAAAATTGTTTAATAAAGGCAATCTAATCAAAAAGTTACACAATAAAAAAGAAATTAAAAAAAAAAATAAAAAATTTTACAAAAGTGAGGTTATTATGCTGTAGTTATAATAATTGAAATTATATTATGTATACCAAAATAAATAAACAAAAAATAACAAAAATCTTGTAAAAAATATTTTAAAAAAATATCGCATAGCTAAAAATTTATTAGTATGAAAAAATAAAAATTTAACGAAAATTAAAAATTATAATTAAATTTCGCCATACACCAAACAAAATTCATATAAAAACAAATCATATATTAATTAAAACTTATTAATAGAAATGCAATATTTCTATACGAAAAATAAAAAATAAAATAAAAATTAATAAAAAAAAATTTTTTATTAAAAAAGCTTCATTCAATTTTATTTAAAAGTAAAACAAAAACGCATTAATTCGTGAAATACCATTCTAATAAATTCATTATTAGCAAAAAAATTAAAACGAAAAATTATTAAAACAAAAAAAAAAAACAATTTAAAATTATGATGGCATTTAAAATAACAAAAAAAAAAAATTCGGAAATGATTTAAATTGTATTGTAAACTATTAATTTCCAAATACATTTAATACTAAAGGAGAATTGATTATTTTTTAAGTTATTTTTTATTATTATCTATTATTATTATAATAAAATAAAATAATGTATTATATATACATCATATAATACAACATATAATAAAATTAATAAAAAAAGGAAAAAATACAATTTATTATAATAATAGCTTATAGTTGTTAATAGGTCTATAGGTATTACAGATTTTGTATGCATATTCATAAAAAAAAAATTAACAAAAAAAAATAAAGAAATTTAAAAAAAAAACTAAAAAAAATAAAAACAACTTCGAATTATTCTGTGTGAAATTCCTAAATTAAATATTAAATAGAAATATATACCAACAACAACAACAACATACAACAACAAAAACAACATCAACAACAACAAATACAATCCCACAAAAAGAGCAAAGTAACTATATTGATTACTATTTATTATTGAAAAAAAAACAAAAACAAAAAACAAAAACAAAACCAAAAATAATAATAAATAATGCAAATGACTTTGAAAACTTACAAAAAAAAAAAAAGAATTATAAACAAATAAGAAAACAAAAGAAAAGAAATAATCGTTAGTTAGTTATCAATTACTATTTTTTTATTATTTTTTTTTTTTTAATTGTACAAAATATTATTTATAATTAAGAACTGGGGCATTAAGGAATTTAAATTTTTCCATTTTGTTTTTCATTTCTTTTTAGGGTTTTCTTTCTTAATTAAAATTAAACAAAAAAAAAAAAAAATAAATCAATAAAATAAAACCGTAAACGAAAACGGCAACAAAAAAAAAACAAAATAAAAAACTAAAATGGCATCTTTAAAAGAAAAAAAATAAATTTTAAAGTTTGTTTTATTTTACAATTTAATAGAAGTAGGTAAGTATCGAATCTAAGCCAGGGTGATTTGGACAGATCCATTCCTTCATAAAGCTTTCTGCCAGACAGCAAATATAGTTAAATGGCGAAATAAAATTGGAGCTTATAAAATCCATAAAAGCCATGCATATTAGCAGCGGCTGTCGTTTGATCTTAGTAGCAGTAGTAGTAATAATAGTAGCAACAGTAGTAATAGTAGTAGTAGTACTATAGTAATAGAAGCAATAGTGGTAGTATCAGTAGTAGTAGTGGTAATAGTGGCAGTAGTACTAATAATATAGCAGCAGTATAGTAATAGTAGCAACAGTAGTAGTAATAGTAGTAGCAGTAGTATATTAAATTATCTTAAGGATTGAACATAGCGTTAGGCTAAAAGGTGATTCGTTTAAGAAATAACAGACTGGAGCTCAGTTGAACTACGGTATAAATACTATCAGTATTAAAACAGGAACTTAAAGGACTCAAGAAAGCTTAACCTAACCTCACTTAACCTAAGTACTGAAATTACCGTTAAGGCTAACATAAGAAATTGTTCAAAATTTCATTGCGACTGACAGCCTATAGTTTTAAATTACGCCAGATGTGTAAGAAAGCAGCAAGATGGTAGACCACTATCCTATTCGTATAAGATTAAAGGAAATAATCAACCTTCAGTAACGATTTATTAGACTACAACGGAATCCAATCCAATAAAGTGAATAGTTCATAGCATTATCATTATTATCGGGTAAAGCCTTCGTACTACTGCGACCGTACGATATATTTTACTGTGTCCTTAATGTATAACGGGTATCCTAACAATATCGCTTTCAATCCTATTGCCCTGATAAACTTCAAGATGTTAATCAGTGTCAGTACAGATAACACCTTGCCTAGTACTTGATACGCATCCAGGCTTTTCATTCTAGGATGCGTTAACACTGCACAGATTTAAAGTACATATTGTGGTTTTTCATTCTCTTCGCCACACGGCATACATATTAGGCTAAAGGTGATGCCTATTCTATACAAGCGTTCTTTGACCCTATGATGTATTATCAAAAGTTCGTTTACTATCCTCAATTACGGTTACTATGCTCCCGAATTGAAAAGAGTATCTGTTTCTGTTCGTCTTCCTTTTCGCCGCATATGTCTTCACGCTTCATAGAAAGGGGAATTTTCTGGTCCTATCAGCTACCTTGCAAATTCGTCTGCCTGCTCATTGCCATAAATTTCTATTTACCCGTTTTTGGTTATTTCTAACCAAAACTGATCATTTGCAATAAGTCTAAGTATTTATAGCTCAGACAGGATACCAAGAGGACAATGGTTAGGTTAGCTAGGCGTGGACTACGGCTATAGGAAAAGCTAAACTGACCTAGGTTTTTTTCCTTTATTCCTTTCGATGTATTTAAATATTACCACCAAAAGCGACTGAGACCAGACGCGTTAGAATCCGGGAGTAAGAGGTTCCTGCTGCGTAATGTGTTAAAGGAATTCTCAAAACTGCCACGCAAACATGAATCTCCAACGATATTTATTCTAAGAAACTAAAAGTGCAGTGCTCTGCAATGCTTTACTGCAAAGGATGGATTATGTTGTACTGATCCAAATAATAACATCTGTTTAATATAAATTATAGGACATATCTCACTCTTGTATTTTTCAATAGGATAAGATTAGATTTCACAGATACAACAGAATTTAAAAAAAAATTAAATTTTTTTGCATCTTTTTGCTAGGAAATTTTATAAATAAATTTAAAAGCAACGAAACGAGGTAGCACTGATAGGATACACAGAAAAATATGTTCACCTTTAATTTCTATTAGAAAAC
>QOCX01002003.1:8253-23386 GCA_005959815.1 Sarcophaga bullata | reverse complement strand
TAGCTTCTCCAAAAGAGTACCTAAATACTTTGGATTATCGCTATATCTAACACGTGTTTTAATTATTAATTCTCCTATATGTTTATATCATTATTTTACATCATTTTCTGGCCTTTTTTCTAATACAAATTTTAAATTCATTGCGCGCTTTATATCATTTATTGACGTGCAATCCCACATATAGAGTTGATCAGTCTCCTTATGACATTCACTCATAACATTTTTATCCTTTTTACTAATATCTCTTGTAATTACTAGTTACATACAATTAAAAAAGATAAAACAGGAACCATGGAACTAAGGCTCTTGGCTTCTATTCCTTTTTCACACATTGCTATTGTTGTTGTACAGTTACATTTTTAAAGATTAATGAATTGTAAGTATATTGTATAGTAGTTGGCAGAGAGAGAAGAGCAATCTTAAAAATAGTTTCTTAATTACAGACGCATGAAGAAACTTAATTGAAGAAATTATTAATTAAACGGTTGTATATTTTGTGATTTTTGTGTTGCTTTTTTTCTTCTCTTTTCATATGTTATAATTTGAGGAGATAGTTCTAGTAATAAAGAATTATTTCTGCTTGTTTTTAGCATTTTTGGCTACGGCATTGTTTTCCAATTTTTGCTTCTTTTTGTGTTGTGCCTCAACTACCTCCTCTTCACCATCATCTTCTTCGTCAGCCTCATCATTGTCCATACTTCTACTTCGTCTTTAATATTAAGACCATGAATATAAACGGGGTCTTTGCCTATGATTAGTTTGAATGTAGCGGATGTTTCATAAAATTCAGGATCAACGGGACAAAAAAATTTTACAATAACAGAATGTAATAAATGTCTTGATAATGCCATGTAATAAAAAGTGTCTTGTAATGTAAAGTTTTCTCAAATAGCAGGGCAGGATTGCCATGTAATATGTTTAGCAGGGTATGTAGTATTAGTAATACCTATAGTACTCTTATTTTATTTAAGAGTCTTAGTGTAGCAGACGGCTCTATCTTATTTCAAAGTCAATTGCCGAAGTTTTAAGAATTAAAGCAGTTTGAGTTCTGATTTGATTCTAATTTTTATTTCAAATATCTGCGGCTTATATACTATTCTTATTCAATGTTTCTTATAATAACCTTAAATTATTTTTCCTACTTATTCTATGTTTTCTGTTTTTCTTTTCCCCTAACCTATTATTTGTTAATAGTTTAGGGACTCACAATTATATCAATGGTAATATCAAATTCATTTGTAATACATTTCTAGTGCCCCATGTTAATCAACACAAGTAATTTTATATTGCTTAATCTGCATATTACGATTTTTTTTTGTGAAGTCACTTTGTAATATTACTCTAAATTATGTTTATATATATTTTTGTTTATTTTTATTTTTAATTCTACATATGGGTAAATGCATACATGAATACATTACACCACGCTCGCGTAGTAGTTCCTCCGAGCAACCCTCTTCGTTCGCCTTATAGTGAATTTATGTTCATTTTACATGACCTTGTAGACTGATCATTCGCCTGCGGCCTTTGCCCTATTAAAGCCTGCCACTAGATCGATGTAAGTTATAGAATTCTGGTTCCACCAGGGCGGTTTCTGCTTGCCCTTGTAGGTAGAGGGTTCGACAGAGGATGTGGCCGCCGAGCTAAGAATAGAAGCCCAATATATTTGTACCAATTATAAATTATGACTTCAGAAAATTTTGTAAGCTAAAGATTACCCCACAAAAATTTATATATTTATATAAATAATAGCATTTATTACAATAGATGAATTGTTTACTAATGGGATATTTGACTTAGGACAATTTTTCTCTAAGCTCGAAAAAGTGGCTGGTATATTAAATATTCGTAAAGTACAAGTGTCACCTAGTGAGCAAATTTGTCTCCTTTAATGAATTTAAAGAAATGGGCAATAAAGTATTAAAATTATTATAAGTAGCGCTACTTAATGAGGTGATCCACGTAAAAAATGCCAAATCAATAGCAGTGATAATGAAACCATACCACGACGACTCACCAGAATGTCCACCTTCTGGTGTTTCAAGATCTCTTAATAAAATAAAAAGATACTATTGTTGCAAAAATATGATTGGAGCTGCTGCAAAATACGTTAAAATGCCAAACAGCTAATATAACAAAACATACAAAAATACCATTGTTATTGACAAACACACTAACTAAACCTTTTAATACGGTAATTGTGGATACTATAGGGCCACTACCAAAATCATATTTCGGCAACGAATATGCCGTCACAATAATATGTTATATGACAAAATACCTTGTATAGGTACAAAATAAAAGCGCAAAATCAATTGCGAAAGCCATATTTGAGCATTTTATTCCTACTTATGGTCCAATGAAGACGTTAATTTCAGACATGGGTACAGAATACAAAAATGCAATACTTACTGAACTGTGTAACCTATTGAGGATAGAAAAAATTATATTAACTGCTTACCATCATCAGACTTTAAGAACTGTAGAAAGAAGTCACAGAACTTTGAACGAATATGTAAGATCATTCATATACGTTGAGAGTTCATGACAATTGTTCTTACGAGATAAATTTTGATAGACTCCCAAATTGGTTCCAACAGTTAAGTAATATTCAGGAGATAACACCTTATTTTTATATAGAAAATTATGCTAAGGAAGTTAAAATTAGATTGAAATAGCACATAAGAGAGTGCTCACTTTGATAGGTCTAAGATTAAACAAAAATCAAATTAAGATAGGTCATTATTAGAAGTAAATTTTAGAGCAATAGTTTTAGTTAAAAATGAAGTAGGACACGAATTAGATAGTTGATACAAAAGCCCTTATCAACCATAGTTGATAAGAAAAATAATAAAGAACAAAAAGTTCATAAAAATATACTTAAGACTTACCATGATTAATAAAATATTAAGCAAAATTCAATTAAATATAATAAATATTATTATTACTTAAGCAACAAAATTGTTGCCACATAAATTAAGCACAATACATAATTGTAAAAGAATGTAAAACCTTCGGTTATATGAACATTCCTTTCGTAAAAGCGGAGGGTAAGCGTGTCTTTGTGTACATGCTTGCATATTTTAATTTCAGTAATTTCAGTGAATACAATGAACCAGAAGCATGTTTAAATATAATATGAATAAAGCGCTTGAGTGTTGTACAAAGTATCAATGCGATTTACATACATTCGTTCAATTGTAATACTATCAACACTCTTTCTAGCGGACAATTGACTATGAAATTGCATGTGATATCCAGGCAAACCGTTATACCTTCCACTGTGATTGAAAATGCTTGATTAGCATTTATTGTGTATAAAATTCGGAACAATTCTTATGTTAAGGACACTTATTTACAATGCTTACTATTATTTGTTGAATGTCAAATACTATTGTTTGAATGGGCATTGAAATTCTTTAAATACTTTCCTGTATGTCCCACGAAAATTGATATTACCGAAAAGACATCAAGGAAGTCGCCGTAGTTTAGTGAGTAGTGTGTTCGCTTATTAGACAAAAGGCCAGGGTTCGAATCCCCGGTCAGACATCAAGAACGAAATATGGCGGCTTCCTCTCAGCAGATTTCTGGCAAAAACTCTGAGAGTAAATAAATTGCCATGTAAAGTTTCTCAAAAATCTGTCGTTCGGAGTCGACTTTAAACTGTAGGTCCCGCCACTCATGTGTAAAATTAACAAACACAACATAAGTGGTGTGAGAAGCTGGGCCGTAATCCTGACTGAAGGATTGTAATGGCCAATTATGTATGTATGTATGTCCCACGAGTACTATTTTTACCAACATAATGTTCAATTTTTGCATTGATTTTTTTGTATTTTTGAATTTTAGATATAACATATGACAGCAGTCTTTTGACAAGAATATATCTTTCGCTTAATTGGAGCTGCGTCATAGGTTAGGTTAGGTTGGATTGAAGTTGAAACTTTGTTTACGAAAGCTCACTTGAGCATACGTAGCGACGCCACAGGTACGAACTCTGTTCTAACCGAATTCCCCTAATGCAATCGAAGAAGTTGGTAAGCGCAATAGCTGTACATTAAAGCAGGACTTTCCTATAATGGAAACCAGTTTAATAAACGAAGCGAAATCATTGATATCAATGGATTATAACTCCGCTAAGCTGATAAGATAGGCAATTAACCTAAATTTGCACCTAGAAAGAGACGGCTATTGACAAAGAAAATGGATAACAGTTTCCTCCTCTTCAGCGGACCCACACCCTTGGTGGAAGTCGTTCGATGTGAGCTGTAGTCTTTCCGCGTATTTTCCCATAGCTTAATGACCTATAAGAATGGCCACGGTGATCGTGATGACTCTGCAATCAAGTTTCAGTAGTTGATTGGTACGCTTCTATCCATTGTGGGGCCAAGTGAGTCCGGTAGTGGAGCAAGATTCCTCGTTGATCCAGAATAGATTGGCGTCCCGGAAGAATTTTGGCCTCATTGCCAGTTTAACCGGGTTCAGTGACATAACCAGTTCAATTGTAAAATATTGCGGAAGAATTTTGCGAGATCATCGGCCTTACAGTTGCCAGAAATGTCCCTGTGCTAAGGAACCCAGACAAGGGAGACACTGAAGCGTCCAAGGAAAGTGTCGAAATAACAGCGACATTCTCTAACGAGTTGAGTTAACCGTAATGATCGAGAGAGATCTAATAACGGCTTGGCTATCAGAAAACATTGAGATACGGATGAAAGAATCATTGTTGATGAGGATCCATTGTACGGCTTGTTAAATGGCCATCACCTCCTCCTGAAACACTCTACAGTGATCTGGAAGTCAGAGGAGTTCAGGTCAAGATTCCCAGAGTAGGCATCGCTACCAACCCTATTACCGAGTTTGGAGCCATCAGTATATACATCCAGGTATTCCGTGGAAATGTTCATGTTAGAAACCTACATTCTGTAGAGAGATAATCAAAGTTTGATGGTTCTGGGAATTAACATCAAAAATAGAGGGATGCCCAGAAGGAATGATGCGCCAGCGAAACAATGCATTGAGTCTAGCCGCTGCGAGTTTGGCTGCTTGTTTAGCAAGAAGCGGAGTGGGAAGCCAGTTAAGGATTGCGCGCAAGGTTTTTGTAGGAGTGGTATCAGTGCACTATAGGCAATTTTACCCATTTTTGTGGCAAAAAATCATTTTTCTCACTTCATGAATGCGGTTTTTTTTGTCTTTGCTAAAAATTAACGATGAGAGGCTGTTTGGCGGGTGTTTAAAATCATTACTTTGTGAGCAGAGTTTAAATGCATTTATACGGGTTGTGATTTCGTCACTTTTTGAAGTTTCTCTAAATAGGTGAAAGAACAACAAATAAATTTAAAGTAAATATGCAAAACAAAGTGATAGAGCAGTGCATTTATAGGTAAAAAAAAAGGTTTTTGTTTAGATTTTTTTTTTGGCCAAAAATCTTTTTTCATTGAATCATACTTTTATTATTTTTTCCGAAAATTGATTTTTGGATAAGGCTTTCAAAAAATTTCAAAATATTAAAAAACAAGTTAAATGAAGAGTTTTAGTTAATTTTTGTCAAATTCATGTTTGCGATTTTTTGCGTTTTTGGGAGAAATATCATTTTTTATAAGTTAAAAATAGTTAACAGTGGTTTTACGAACCTGAAATCAGTTAGAAACTTTTAAAACTGATAAATGGATAGCCCATTTTCTGCTACATTAAAAAATTTTACCTCAGATTCGAACTCAGCGTCCTCAAAAAGCACCAAACACTGATTTTCATGCAAATCTAAAGAAATTTTAGCTTTAAGGTAGTCATATTGCATCCGCCAATTTGGATTTAAAAAATATTACTTCAGATTCGAAATTTGCAACCTCTGAAACCTTCCGTTATCTGATTTTCATGTTAATTTGTAGAAATTTTAACATTTAGGTCGCCATACTGGTTCCGCCATTTTGATTTTTGAAAAATTTTATTTCAGATTTGAAATCAGCATCTTCAAAAACTCTCGTACTCTAATTTTCATGTATAATCTGTTGAAAATTTCAAATTTTACGTCAGATTCGAAATCAGCAACCTCAAAAACCCCGGTATACCGATTTTATTCTTATTCAGTGATTCATTATAATTTCGGGCAGAAAATTTTGTCAATTTACCTATAGTGCAATTTAAGGAAATCACCATTTCGAATTCATTTTAAACATTTCAGCAGAAAGTTATAAATGTTCATTTCCATGTCTCATTATTCCTTCTTTTCTATAGAAAATTGTTGCAGTTGTTTCAAAAGGTAATTTATTTCTATGATCAGTTTTGCAGTTTTTTATGTGCGGCCTAAAATCCATTTGTCTGCTTGAGGCATTTAAAAAGGTAATATTAAAACATATTGAATTACTTTTTTGCAAATTCGGAACAAATTTTTGGTCACAAAGAATTTTTTAACTTACAACAACTTATTGCCAGTATATGTTTTGGGTTCTAAGCTCTATGTCTCAGGCCATTTTTCGTAATTCAAAATCGCATTGCGGATTATCTCACAGGTTTCATGACTAAGTTTTTGTAGAACTGAATATTAAAAGAGCGGAAATCTTTTAAATGTTGATAAAGTTTTTGATTGGAAAAGTTTGAGCAATTTTTTGATTTTATTTAACTATATAGACAGTGAGTATAAATTTCAGCACTAAATAACAGTATATATTTTGTCATTATTGATGAGATCAGCCTTTTTTATTGTATCAGAACACTGTGACAATGATTCATAGGCAGCAACAACAATATAAATTTCATGTAAATCCAAAAAATATTTTGATCAAATTTATTAATATTAATAATATTTTTCGATTTTAATATTTCAATCGTTATATAATTTGAATAAAATATTGCAGTATATTTGTATTCTTCATTTTTACTTTATATAAAAGTTACGTCTTTTATTTGGCGGAGTATAACTTCTATTAAAAGGAGACCCCAAGTTACGCAATAAACTTTCAAATATGTGGATAGTTGTAAGCAAGACTAGATTCCAACTAAATGCATCTACATGACAGGACACTTTAATCAAAACAAAATATTTGGCTTCGCACTTTTTAACAGCTTCGCTACGGAATTGTATTGTCCAAACATAACATTGGGGGTATCAGATACAAATCCTATTAAATTTTAAAGTGCCTTTTTCTTCAATAGAAGTCTTTAAAACATTAAAAATATCAGCAGCAGTGCATGAAACACATTCTTTGAAATTAAAAAAAAAAAATTTGGATTCTGCTGGTTTTCTTATTATAAAATATATTCGTTATTACGATTTGTTTCGTTGAACTTATGTCAGTTGTCTTATCTATTAGTAATCAGACATCGGCACCAATCAGCGTTGTCAGTTGCTAAGTTTTTCCTTTTTTCCAAGTTTTTTTGAAATGCGAAAAAGTTTTCATTAAAGGTTTTTCCTAACAAAATAAGCTTTTTCGATAAATTTCAATTTTAAATTTTTTCAATAAATTCAATAATAATAACACGAAATATTTACATTTTTAAATAAAATTAGGCAAAAGTAGCAAAGAAACACCAACAGAGGGCACCGGCCTCCGGTGTTTCCTTTAGAAATTTTGGTACTTTTCTAGAAAGAAGTTTTTTCCTTGTATAAAAAAGTTTTTTTTCCCAAAAATAAAAATTTTTCGAAAAAAATTACTGGCAACGCTGGCACCAGCCCTTCGGCTTTTTACATACATAGTACACGACATTAACAATGTTCGTTAAAAACAGCGTAATATTGCATTCAATTGCTTGTCAGCTTCTAAAAATGCAGGTTCATGTCGCTTTTTTTCAGCTCTCAATTATACACCCAAACAATATTACAGTAGAATTCACTGTTTTCCAATGAGAAATGATCTCCATTTTTGAAAGAATATTTGGCAAGTTAAAATACTTTAGAAATTTGGCGCTGTACATTTTTTCTATATTTTCCACTACATATACATATTATTAGGTTACCCTTGAAAATATTAGGTTACACTTGAAAATATTACTAACAATATTTTTTCTGGGTTATTCACATGCCTCTCACAACTACACTCACATTTTTATAATGTTCTCTTTGTACAGGCGTCTGCTTATAAATCAATATAAACACTATCTCAGACAAGTCTGTTGAAAAGAAGAAAAACAAAATTTGAAAAAAGGGAACAAGAAATAAAAAACATTAAAAATATGGTCTTTGTATTAAACCATATATATCCAAATTTCTGGTTATAACTCCTAGATCTGTAAAATCAAATACACACACAGAAATTGTTAATTACAACAGAAATATTGGTATTATATTTAAAAATAACTTGACTTGGACTGACCATATGAACTAAGCTTCAGGGAAAACTCTTTCTATGCTAAAAAGTAAGTAATGTGTTTAAAACACATTACGTTACTCCATTAAAGGTGCGGCTCTAAGTACTCACTAAGTCACATTTACTTTGGTAAGTTTATACGGATGTGAAGACTTTGACTCCTTTTGATGCTGCCTGCCTAAGAACATTAAATGTGACTTATAATTTTATATATAAAAATCAATGTATGTTTGTTTATTTGTTTATTAAATGGCTGAACCGATTTTCGTGAAATTTTTACAGCAACTTCCTGTATATCTGGAAGGAACTATAGTCTATATTTGACTTTGAAATTAGGCGAGGTGCCACGCCCACCTGCAAAATAATTGTAAATAGTTGCACATCTCAGAAACTCCGATAGCTAGAGTCATCAAATTTTCTACAAATAATTTTGATACCGATGCGAACATTCTGCGAAAAAAATGGGCGAGACAGCTGTAGTCATGTCACTTTCAATATAAAGAATATATGAAATTAGTATATCTAAGAAAATATATCTAGTGCTTTAAAATTTTATCGGAATCAGCTTAGTATCAATATGAACATTTTAAAGACTAAAATGGGCGTACTGAAAATGGTGGGTGTCTCACCTTTTTTATGGCTTAAATGCATATATCTTGAAAACTATTAGAGCTAGGATCTCCAAATACTGCATGTACAATCTGTACATAGATATGAGCATTAAGAGAAAAAGTAGGCAGATTATCACTTATAGGCGTGGTACCTCCCATATAAAATCAATACCAAAATATGTATATCTTTCAAAATATAAAAGCAAGAGATCTCAAATTTCTCATGTATTACTTCAGTATCAATGTCATTATTTTGGGCAAAAATGTGTAGGCTAGCAATAGTGGGCGTGACACCTCCCATATGCATTTCTTGCATACATCTTGAAAACTATTAGAGCTAGAGCCTCCAAATTTTATATATACAATCTGCACATGGATATGAATATTTGGGGACAAGTTGGCGGAAACTGTAGACGTGGCACCGCTCATATAAAATCAACACGAAAATAAGTATATCTTGCAAAATATAAAAGCAACAGTTCTCAAATTTAGCACGTATCAGTTCAGTGTCAATATGTTCATTTTGGGCAAAACTGTGTAGGCTAGAAATAGTGAGCATGGCACCTTCCATATGAATTAATTGCATATATCTTGAAAACTATTAGAGATAGAGCTTTCAAATTTCGCATGTACAATCTGCAAAATTAGCAATTGTAGGCGTGGCACCGCCCATATGAAATCAATACGAAAATAAATATATCTTGTAAAATATAAAAGAAAAAGTTCTCAAATTTAGTATGCATTACTTAAGTGTCAATATGATCATTTTAGGCTAAAATTTGTAGGCTAGAAGTAGTGGGAGTGGCAAATCCGATATGAATTAAATGCATATATTTAGAAAACTATTAGAGCTAGAGCCTTCAAATTTCGCATGTACAATCTGCAAAATTAACAATTGTAGGCATGGCACCTTACATATAAAGTTAATACCAAAATAAGTATATCTTGCAAAATATACGAGCAATTTTAGTATCAAATGAAAACTTTAAAGTCCATATAAATATCTGGAGAAAAATGGGCGGACTAGCTATAGCGGGCGTAGCACCTCCCATATAAAAAAGGTTAAAATTGCTAAATATGCATATCTATGTACAGATTGTATATGTAAAATTTAGAGGTTCTAGCTCTAACAGTTTTCAAGATGTATGCAAAAAATTCATATGGGAGGTGCCATGCCCACTATTGCCCAAAATAATCACATTGATACTGAAGTAATACATGAGAAATTTGAGAACTCTTGCTTTTATATTTTGAAGGATATATTTATTTTGGTATTGATTTTATATAGGAGGTATCACGCCTATAATTGATAATCCGCCTACTTTTTTGTACATGCAATATTTGTAGATCCTAGCTCTAATTGTTTTCGAGATATATGAATTTAATTCGAATGGTGCCAAACCCACCATTTTCAGTACGCCCATTTTAGTCTTTGAAATATGTACTGATACTGAACTAATTCCGATAAAATTTAAGAGCTCTACATATAATATTTTCTTAGATATATTAATTTCATACATTCTTTATATTGAAAGTGACACGCCCACTATAGCAATGTCTCCCATCTTTTTCCAAAATGTTCGGGTGGATATAAAAATTATCTGTACATCTATAATTTGATTATCTGTAATTTGATGACTCTAGCTTTCGTAGTTTCTGAGATATACAATTATTTATACTTATTTTACGGGTGGGCGTGGCACCCCGCCTACTTACAATTTCAAAGTCAAATATAGCCTATAGTTCATTCCAGATATACATGAAGTTGCTATAAAAATTTAATGAAAATCGGTTCAGCCGTTTAGCCTCCTATAAGTACAAACAAACAAATAAAGAAACATACATTGATTTTTATATTTAGGATAATTTCAGGAAGTTATATTTCAGTTATGGGTAAACTTGTTTCTCAGCAAAAAATATATTTTATGTAAAGTAATAAATTTTTCTGGTTAAAAATCTTACAATAAATATGCACAAAAAATGAAAAAAGACATTTCTAAAATTAAAGAGAACTAATGGCAGGACTCCTAAAAATTGTCCAATAATACTGGCGTATTAAAAATTTCACTAAACAACTGCGACTATTAGAAGAATAGTGTTTACTACTAATGCACTACTAGTACCGCAGATCGTCTAATATTTACTCACCCTTCATAATGTCGTCAGAAACGCTCAAACGCGTTATGAAGTAACACAATATATTAATTATAACAAAAATCTTAGCCGCAGACTAAAGGCAACCAACTTAATTTGTTGTGTAGGGCAACACAAACCTATATTTTTAAAACTAATTTCGCGGCTAGTCTCTCCTTCGATAAAATATAAAGAAAGAAGCTAACATTGTTCAGGAAAAATTTTTTACGAGTAGTAAATCTAAATGCCATCGACCCTAATATGGAAAACAATGTTATTTAAATCCACAGTAGATTTTAAGCATACAGTAGTTGTATAGTAGAAGGGACAGCTTCCAAATAGCATAGTGTGGGTCCGATCATAAAAAAATGATCCTTTGATGGTTCAACATTTAATTAAACATATTGTGTAGATTCATTTCACAGTAATCGCTCATGAAAACTTGTACGTAAAATGGATTTTTATGCAAGATAATGACGATACATACATCCATAATTGGTCATTACAACCCTTCGTTTAAGATTACGACCTAGCTTCTGACGATAACGATTTATTTTTTTTTATTTATTTATTTATTTTCAAGTCTATGGAAAGTCCTTACAGACTATTACAATTATAACATAATACAAGTTCTGTATTATAATTAGAAGACCAAAGGTCTGTTGTATAGAAGATCAAGTAAATAAATAAAATAACACAGTGTACAATTAGGCAAAATATTTAAAAGAACAATAACTTGATATCATATAAGGGCCAGCGCAAAGCTCTTATTCCAAAACAATTCATTTAACAATCTTCCGGCACAAGTTGAACAAAAAAACTAAAAATTCTTCAAGACCTGTGGAAAGTTTACATACAATATGCAAACTTCTTGAAGATCTTTTTCCAATTTTAAAATTGGTTATTTAAAAGTAGGCAACTATTAAAAAGAATTTAACCTATATGATGATTTTGTTCACTTTTAATGGGGTTGTGCTAATTACGTGATCAAGGAATTTTTGCTTTTATAATTTAAAGTGTCACTTATTGCTAAATTCTTCATAAAGTACTTAAGTATACCCCACAGAATATTTAACTTCCCTTAAATAAATTTTGAAAACATATTTCATCTTTGTTTGATCCTGGAAAATGGATGTGCTAATTATAAAATCACCACTGTATGTAAAAACAAGTAAAACAATTTCGTTCTTTGGCCAGTTACCAACTGTGTATTAATTCCGTTATTATTATAATGAAACCAAGAGCTAGAAAACATTATTAAAATGTACATTAATAAGACATTTTTGCCTATATCAAATTAATTTGTTAAGGGCAAACCATCATAAATTTTTATTTACACACCAAACATCTCTCAATATATGTACGTGATGACATGTACGGCGTTATATGTACATGCACGTATTCACCTGAATACTTTCACCAAAAGATACCGAATGTTACACAAATGTTACCGAATCTCGGAGAAATTCTATTCATTTTTAAGTTAGTAGCACAATAAGACGCAATTAGAAAAATTGTCTCTGCAGAAATACGATATTAAATTATTCCGTTTCTAATATAATAACTTCGTTTAGATTTTTTATTTACAAGGTTTTTGTACCGATTTACTTATTTATATATGTGAACAATTTTGAAATATGTTTACGATCGATATTATAGAAATACATACAATAATTTACTTGTCATAATTTTCTCAAGGAGACAAAGTTGTAAGGCTTAAAAGAAAATTTGAGATTAATTTTTATCTAGGAAACAGTCATATTTTACGTTATATTTGCAATATATATGTGTATGCTTGTTTGGATGTGAATATGGTCATAAATGAGGAAGTGCATAAAGGGCACGCATTGATAATTTCTTGTCTTCAACATTTGTGTGTAACATGGAATATTTAATTTAGTACTTCACAAACTTCCCCCTCCAGATTTGTTAATTATTAATGAATGTATTATCTATCCCTATATACCGAAAAACATTCAATTGGGTACAAATATCATTATTGGTAAGTTCGTTTGATATTGTTTACTACTGCGTTATTTTATTCCCATTCGCACTAAACAAATCAATTTCGCAATAAAGTAATTAAAATACATCTATGCATTCTAAACGCAGAAATATAATTAGCTAAGTATAACAAAAGGAGAAAAGACTATTTAGGGCCACCTTAGCAAGACAGTGTGTTTAAACGGATACTTTCCTAATGAATTACCCGTATATTTCGAAGTTTTTTAAAAGATTGATTAATAATGTGATTTTAAGGATGTGAAGAATTAACCAATAAATTGTTTTAGATAAATAAACGCAAACATGGTTTTGTTTATTATTTGCACCATTCAACACAAAAATGTTGGTTTGCGTTTAAAGATGTAGCCATGTTCAAGTAGAAACTGTGTTTGTTTAAAATACGAAAGCTCTCGGTTCAAAACCCATCACAGATATCTCGAACAAAAGCGCTTTCTTGTCAGTAGTCTTCTCAGAAAACTCTGAGAGTAAATAAAATCGTGCTTTCTCAAATCTGTCTGTTTTTTTTTTACTGAACGAACAATCATTAAACAGACAACCCTAAATATTAAATGAAATTTCACTGTATATATTGTGTTCAACACTTTGCAATGATTTTGACTACCAGCTACGTAGTAGTCGTTAACTTTTTGCAAAAACATAACATTCTGTTATTAGCTTTTATGTGTTCTTTATTAAATACCAACAAAAATGCATTCTTGCAATGAGGAAATTATCTACAGTTCAATGGAGCCCAAAGAAATTTTGTTAGTAGAAACATTAAATTTATTCTTCAGAAAGTTCTTGGATTTACCAAGAACAGACACCTCGAAGATAGCTGAAGGTATTGCCGAAAGATCAGCAATTCTGACCTCCACGGACAGTGCGAAGATTATTAAGTGAAAAAGATCATCGCAGTAAGAGACCAATCAAAAAACCGCTTGTTGGTTTCCTAATCTGCATGTACACTCTCGGCACGTCGTACGTACACCTTAACTTTTAGTTTACAATTGAATTACACAGAGCAGAAGTATGTATAATGGTGATTTAATATTGATAAAGGATATGTGTTTACGAATGATAAGTAAAGCTTTACTTTAGTTGGCTATATCATACTATAATTTTAATCAAAATTTACTCCGTGGACAGAATTACGATCCAAATATATTGCTATATTATTTTTAAGACAATATGCCTAATTAAATCAACAAAAAAAATTTGCGTTTAAAACAATTAAAAATACGGTGCCACGTACCCTTAGACGCACCTGGTGATATATGAAAATCTCTTTTGATAACTCTAATCTTAGCTAAATTTCTCTGCCACTATATTAAAAGGTGTTTGGATACCGTATTCAGCTTTAAAATTATCTTTGCATAAGACGATAAGCACCATCATGCATAAACCTCGGGCATATCTAGAAAAGAAATTGATGATTTACTGCGGGATGAAGAAATTAAAGTTTTAATCAACGAAATAAAAACCTTTGTTGAATACAAAATATATTTAGTGGTTCCTCGATATTGCTAACTGGAAACTTAAGAGAAATGCTTGTTATTTTATTTATCAGCACAAATAGATGAAATAAATGTGTATCGAAAGTTATAAAATGTATGGTGATATGTTAAAACATTAGGACTCATCACCAAAGTTTGCGTGCGAAATGTGCAACAATTTCAAAGTTATTATTTTTAATTAGCAAAGTTAAAATGTCAATAGATAGTAATGATTTTATTATAATTCCACTAGACTTTTATATATTCATACAATCAAAAGAAGAATTAATTGAAAGTCTACAAAAGCAGTACGAAAATTATGCTTGGTGGTGTGACATTTGTTTAGTGTTTTTCTTTCTGTTTTAATTAAAAATACATTATCCATATTCTATTATAGGTTTTTTTATCATCGCGTTGCTGATTAAAACATTAAATTTAGCCAAAAAGAAAAATGAAATATAGTAAAACACTGAAATTAATTCGTATTAATATACGTGTAATCAGAAATATGAAGTATCAATTGAAGATTAATTCTTTTTTTTTTTTGAATATATTAAAAATATCTGCGGTGCAAATATCGTTTTTGAAT
>QOCX01002002.1:0-17604 GCA_005959815.1 Sarcophaga bullata | reverse complement strand
AAATAAATATTTAGAAACTAAATTGTATTGGAATTTTATTATTAAATAGGCAGTTTTAAGGGTCTTGGAAATTTATAGATTACCCAAGACTAATTACATAAAGTTATAGAAGTTCACAACAAAAACTAACAGATTTTGATGCCTGCTTGATGGTGTTCGATTTTCAGTTATTAAATCTAGTTTAGTTCCTAGTGGGATCTGGGATTTGCCAGGGAATATTAACTTCGTTTCTTCAGTTCTCTTTCAAATGTTCGAAAAACTCTTTTACTACGACAATTGGACTTTAGTGTAACCACTTACTCTTTTATCAACTCAATAGTTGTTTCTAAAAACCGTGCGTAAACAGTTTCAGACGTTATTAGAAACTACTTACTACTACATACATACGTACATACAGAATTGGTCATTCGAACCCTTCAGCCAGGATTACAACCTAGCTTCTCACAGCACTTATATTGTATATGATTATTCTATACACGAGTAGCGTGATCTACAGTTTCAAGACGATTAAAATCGAAAGAATTTTGGTTTTTGCACGTCAATTTTTATTAACTCCGAGAGTTTTTGCCAGAAACCGGCTAAGAGGAGGTCACCGAACTAATATTTTTGACCTGTGGGTTAGAACCATAGCCTGACGTCTAGTAAGCCAACACACAACCTATTAGACTACGAAAACTTTTTTAATTTTCCATAAACTATTCAATATTTTTAACTGCTACTTACACACTGTAACACATTGGCTTATTAGATGAGAGTGTCCGGTTCAATCCAGGATCAGTTTTCTGGCAAAATTCTGAGAGTAAATAAAAATGCTATGGCAAGTTATTTAAATCTATCGTACGGAGTCGACATTACACAGTAGCTTGCATCAACTCATGGATAAAATTAACACACAAAACATGAATGATGTGAACAGCTAGGTTGTAATACTGACAAAGGGGTTGCAATCATCAATTAAGTTAGAAAGAGAAAACCACAACAAAAAAGGTACTGTCGTGTGAATCGTTCATATGAGCCACGTTTCACACTACTTTTAATTGGTCATCTCAGCCCTTCAGTTTAGGTTACAATCTAGCTGCTCACACCACTTATGCTGAGTCTGTTCTTTTTCATACATGAGTGGCGCGCTCTACAGCTTAAAGTCCTCTTCGAATGACGGAGTTGTGAGAAACTTACCCAACAGAGGTGGTGTGACATTTTTATTTACTCTAAGGGCCATTATTACAACTTGCCGTTAACTAAAGGGAGGATTTTAACTAGCAGATAAATTGTTTTTTGTTATTGTAAGTGGCCAATAAGATAGAAGTAAGCGTTAAGCTAAAGGGTAACTTCCGGTAACTTTTAAAGTTAAGTTTATGTTTGATGTTGCCATATTATATATTAATTTCAATATGGCAACTTGTAATATAAGCGAAATGAGCAAATATAACAAAAAAAAAAGAAGCTAGTCGTTGCCACTGCGTTTAAAAAAACTTGTTTAAGTGACCAGTTTTATTGGCATTGCTCCGACACTGCCATATTTTTGAAAATGTTAACTTTATTTTATCTGTAAGTTGTTATAACGAAAATAAGTTAAAGGTAACTTTATAGTTCCCTTTAGTTAAAGGGTATCTTTAACTAAACCTAACTTTAACGGCAAGTTGTAATAATGGCCCTTAGAGTTTTTGCCAGAAATCTGTTGAGAGGAGATGTCTTAACTGAGATTCACTTCTATTAAGCCATTATATTAACTACTTGACTACAACATCTTCGCAAATATTTAATTTAACAATGCAGTGAGAGATGGCTATACATCTTCTTACGACCTGCAACAACAACCCGTGCTTAGTTGGAAATATGAACGAAAAAAAAAAACAGAAAAAGTAACTCGAAAAAGGTACTTTAAATCAGCCAAGTACTTCCTAAAGAAATGATAAAAATAGAAAAAACTACCTCAGTTCTTCGAAATCCACTGACTCTAGGACGTTTTTATTAAAAATTTCATACTCAACATGTCTTTAGAAGTCCCAAAGTCCCTTGTTTAAATAGGTGATTCACTTTCAATGGTAGAATAAAGCACGTAGAGAAACTTTGTTGCAGTAGTTTTTCTATTTTAGATACCTGGCTTCAAAGACGGATTTAAAAAAAAAACATAATCTCTATTCCTATTTCGAAGGTGAACCCCAAGAAATTTTTAATGATAACGAGCATATTGAAAAAAGGTTGACTTTAAATTAAAATTTCCCCTCTTTAAAAACATTTTAAAATTTTAACAAAAAAGACAAATTCTATGGAAAGATGTGTTTTATTGAATTTCAGCTGCAGCAATAATAACTATTGTACCTAAACATGGTTCCAGAGAAAACATTTTATGACCAACAAAGCTTATCGGGAATCACATTAGTTTTAACAGGCAGCAAGTAGTGTTTGCATGAGTAACCCTAGGGTCTATATTGGGATTATTTATCCATACATACATACATACACACACACACATACATACATGCCATAGTCCCGGTCGCTAAGACGGCAATAGAAATAGAGGAGAAGACGAACATAGCCATTCGAAAAGTCGGAGCATGGCTTAATGCACTTGCTGCACATAAAACGGAGACCGTCTTGATAAGTGGCCGGAAGATAATGGAGAAAATCCAAATGACCGTTTGAGGCACTAAGATCGAATCGAAGAAGGCCATAAAATACTTGGGAGTGATTATCGAAGACAGGTTGATCTTCAAGAAACACTTGAAATTCATTAGCGAAAAGTCATCTGTAACCCAGGGAGCACTGACGAGGATGATGCCAAATATTGGAGGACCCAATCCATTTAAGAGAAGGATAATATCGAGGGTTGCAACCTCGATAATGTTATATGCTTGCCCAATATGGTCGGAGGCACTCTACGTCGGGACAACAAGGAGGAAACTGGCCTCGGTGTATCGTCTAAGTGCGATCAGGCAGATAAGTGGCTTCAGAACAGTGTCTGATGAAGCGGTACTCGTATTGGCAAAGACAATACCGATAGACATATTGGCGGATGAATTGAGGCGAATATACTTTCGCCGTCTAGAGAATCCGAGAAAAATAGCAGCTATAGGATAGGAGGAACGAAGGATTTCCATGCACAAATGGCAGTCACGATGGGAGAACAGTTTAAAGGGAAGATGGACATTTTGCCTTGTCTCTGATATAACCCCTTGGATGGAGAACAATCATTGCGAGCTGAACTGTTATGTGACTCAGTTCCTAGCTGGTCATAGATGCATCAGGAAGTACCTGCTCAGATTTGGACATGATACTTACCCTATTTGTCCAAACTGTATAGATGAGAAGGATGATGCGGAGCATATTCTAACATACTGCCCCAGATTTAGATGGCCCGGTGAAACGAATTTTGTACCAAACTGGCTTATGGAAGAGTTGATGAATTCAAGGGTTCTATGGAGCCAATACAGCCAGAGAATGACTGAAGTTATGCTGAAACTCCGAAGATTGCAGAAACGAAGGCGAAATTTAAATTAGTGAGATAAAGCTTTAAAGCTAACTAGCCCTCTGTGTGGTGGGTTTAGTACGTAGGCACCAGTGATGGCGAATCGTGCACTCTTTTGTTGGAACAAAAGTGTCTTTCGAAGATTCCCACCTCCGGATTAAGACAAAAAAATACATACATACATACATACATAATTGGTCATTACAACTCTTCGGTCTGGATTACAACCTAGGTCTTCACACCACTCAGTTGGTATGTTAAAACTTTGTACATGAGTGGCGAGACTTACAGTTTAAAGTCGCTTCCTAACGACAGATTTTTTGAGAATCTTTGGGATTGGATATTAGGTGCCTCAAAATTTTCAAATTTCGGCGTTAAGTTTTTAACTTATTGGTCACCGTAGCCTTGGTAGTTATTAGACAAGAGCTTGTAAGACCAAATAAGGTCAAGATCTAACATCTTGAAAAAAATTTTAAGAAAAAAAGTGTTTCTCTTGGCGATCTCTTATCAAAAGTTCTCTGGCATAGACTGTGTGGCTAACTAACTATCATTCGGAGTTCACGTTAAATTTGATAGGCCCCGCTGTTCATGGAATAAATAAACACTTACAACAGGGGTTGTGCTTGAAGCTGGCTAAAGGGTTCTAATGGTCAATCAAATAAATTGAAGGAAGCCTCATAACATAACAAAATCTCGACCAAGAATAATTAAAGTTAGGATTGGTAAATTCGGTTTTTTAAGTCTTGAAGATGCTAAGTCGCCATCTCTGGCGAATCCATCTTCATTTTCTAATTATTTAATTCGTTTAATTTCTTAAATAAGTTCCAGAGATTTGAGCTGTTGATGACTCTAGGGCTACAGTATTTGAAACAAAAAATTTAGGTTTTACTTCCCGTTTTTCTGGGTACTTTCAAGCTTTTCTATGCCAATTTGTAAAAGCGGGATTTTAACCAAACACCATTCCGAATGTAAGCCTGTGGGAGCAATCAATTAAAGGTTCAATCTATGAAAATCCTCGCCGCTAAGTTATGCTAGATGGACTAAACATCGTTTAACACAGCGTTCAAATGTCCGTCACCGCTTTTCTGTGTGGAGCGCATTTGGAATTGTTAAATTTTTCAGAACTCTGACAAATAAATCACAATAAATTTGATTGATAATGTGGGTTTAAGGACCGCTGTAATTTATGGCTTATCTGACTTCAGAAAACCTCAAAACTAAGGGTCAAATTGCACAATCTCGGTAGCACATTCATATTACCTCCAAGTGATATACATTTTTTTAAATTTCCCCTCTTTTAAAATTCGCATGTTGTTGTTGTACAGATCATCCAATTTAGACCAAAAGAAGTTGGAAAGTTTTCGAAGTGATATAAGTGTAGTCGCGCTATACCTTGTGTGTTTTTCTGTTTCTTGTATTGCGTAAGTCCTCCGCTTGCTATTCATTCTTCCCTATCTTCTTTAATTTTTCCATATCTCCCCTGTCCATCCATTCTTAAGGGCGATTGTAAACAATGGGAAAAAATATTTCTTCGGCAACTTCCTCTCAGCAGATTTCTGGCAAAAACACTGAGAGTAAATAAAATTGCCATGAAAAGTTTCTCAAAAATCTGTCGTTCGGGGTCGACTTTAAACTGTAGGTCCCTCCACTCATGTATAAAATTAACACACACAACATAAGTGGTGTGAGAAGCTAGGCCGTAATCCTGACTGAAGGGTTGTAATGGCCAATTATGTTATGCTATGTAAAATTCATCGAGAGAAAGTGTGACAAAGCCAGAACCATATTTGATGATTCGGGTAGAAGTTGAGAGTGCTAGGTTCAAAAGTTTCGATGCATTCACCATGTTGTCCAAAATATGCAAGACGTTAAGTGTAATCTTCGTTCCGATCACTACAGAACTCTCTTAATGGGATAAATTTGTTCCGATCACTACAGAACTCTCTTAATGGGATCAATTTTAATTCCGTAGAAGCCTACAATTACGGTGGATTTAGTTTTTTGCTTAGAAAAGCTACGCTGACAGAATTAGGGCTTTACCTCGCAAATGTTATCGATTAAAGCCGCACATATTTGGTTCAATGGTAGTGGAAAAATGGCGTATTATTTTTGGTAAAATTTGTAATCGAATTTACAATATAATTACTGGACTTTTACTGTTAGAAAACGGTACATGAAATAAGTTTGTAACAAACTATCGATCATTTTCAAAGCAAAAATCACCATTTCACTGATAGTAAACGAAACAAAGATCAAATCCATACATGGCATTAGAAAATAATAGCAGCGTAAAAATTATATAAAAACGGGTGAATCCCCAGATCTCAGCTTAAAGTCTCATATAAAAGACTTGCCAACGAAATCAACAACACAGTTCAAACAACACAGTCTTCGAATAAAAACAATTCAATTGTGATCGAAAGGAAAAATTTCAATTGTTGAAATAAATTTCAAATCAAAATGCTTTTCCTGAAATACGTTCTCTTGGTGGCTGGCTGTTTCATTGTAACTGCTTCGGCATCAGCTATTGATTTTGACGAATTATTTGAACCACGACAAGTGTTCGTAGATAAGGACTATGAACTAATTTTGAATCATCGTGATCGCTTACCGTATGACACTAATTTGGATTATAATGTGAACTAAGCCGATATTATCACGAAGAAGCCAGATCTCTCCATGGTTCATTTCCATCGGGACGTATCTCGAATACCAATGGACGTGGTACCAGTGATGCCTATGGCACATGCAACACGGTAACACGGATTTTACACGTAAACGCCAATCAAGATCCCCCTCATGGTTCATTTCCATCGGGACGTAATCGAATACCAATGGACGTGGTACCAGTGTATGCCCATGCACATGCAACACGTAACACGGATTTTACACGTAAACGCCAATCAAGATCTCCTCATGGTTCATTCCATCGGGACGTATATCGAATACCAATGGACGTGGCACTAAGTGATGCCTATGCACATGCAACACGCTAACACGGATTTTTACACGTAAACGCCAATCAAGATCCCCTCATGGGTTCATTTTCCGTCGCGACGTATCTTCGAATACCAATGACGTGTACCAGTGATGCCTATGCACATGCAACTCGTTAACACGGATTTTACCACGTAAACGGTTTTAAATTTTTTAAGTTTTCTATGTAATGTTTATTTCGATTATTTTTTTTTTTTAATTTTTTTGTTTAAAATGTACAAGGAAAGAAAATAAAATTTTTTTTATTTGACACAACAATTGATGGAAATTTTGAAAACTTTTCCGTTCATTAATTGGGGAATATTTGTTCGAAAGGCACAGATTAATAGCCCAATTAGAATTGAAGAAGAAGATTTAATGAAACTCATCACATTTTTCCATCTATTAAATGCATAAAGCCTTGATACTTACACAAGGCCAAAAAAAAAAAAAAAAAAAAAAAGAAAAAAGAAAAAAAAAAAAACAAAACGGCACTGTTAGGCAACCGGTAACATCGCCGGAATACTTAGCTAGGTCATGCCATGAGGGCATTCTCGGCAATGAGCAAGCACACGAGTTTCTGAGGAGTAACTCTTCTGAGTAACTCTTCTTCTCTTCTTCCCCGGTCAGACATAAAAAAAAAAACCAAATATGAAAAAAATATTTCTTCGGCGGCTTCCTCTCAGCAGATTTCTGGCAAAAACTCTGAGAGTAAATAAAATTGCCATGAAAAGTTTCTCAAAAATCTGTCGTTCGGAGTCGACTTTAAACTGTAGGTCCCACCACTCATGTATAAAATTAACACACACAACATAAGTGGTGTGAGAAGCTAGGCCGTAATCCTGACTGAAGGGTTGTGATGGCCAATTATGTATGTATGTTATGTAACTCTTCTGTGGAGGGGCGACTGATTGGGGTTGGAAAGATAAAGAGCAACAAATACTCTTTCTCAAACCAAGTGGGTGTGAGACATTGAAAACGGTAGTTGGGAGATCTTAATCATGCATCAGAATATCAGGAAATAACTTGTACTCCCCAACCGATCTTTTCTGACAGGGCACTGTAGTCTCAATGTACATTTATTCAGAATAGGGATTGTCTCAACGATTCTATGACAATGAGAATGAATCATCGGAACACATTTCTTGAATCCATGAGGCATTAATGCATCTCAGGAAGGAATGCATCTCGGTGTATATCATATACTAGGCAGGGAATTGCCATCGAGTAGTAAGTAATACGAGATTTATTAGAGCATTAGGCATGGAAGAGATATTATAGGGATACACTATAAAGTAAGTGAGTAGGGTACAATAAATTCAGGCAAGGCACGGCTCGCATAGTATAGTAACTTCATTATCAGGGCTTGACGAAGCGAATAGCCTATCTATAGAGCTAGAGAATCACGGAAACGTTAGAAGACTGTTGCGCAAGAACGAATCAGCAGGAAAAATTGCAAAACTACTCCCAGATGGTTGTAATGAAAGGGAAACCATATTCGTCGTATGCGCCGCAATCTAGTTGATAGAGTGTATAGACTTATGAGACATGAGGCCACGCTTTAATCCCAAGGTCAGACATCTCCAACCAAACAAAATATGAAAAAATATTTCTTAGGGCGTCTTCCGCTCAGCAGATTTCTGTGGCAAAAACTCTGAGAGTAAATAAAATTGCTGTGCAAAATAACACACACATCATGGGCAGTATGAGAAGCTAGGGGGTGTGAGAAGTTAGTTCGTAAGTCTGACTGAAGTCATTACGACGTCCAATTATGTATGTATGTATGTATGCATGTATATTTGGTGAAAGTAACGGCAGTTTGAGTACATGAATAAGTCCCCTTACGGAATATAAACCGGCCTGGCGTGGTAGATAACAATGAATTCACGGCATGTGGAAGAGAACATAGAAACTATTGTGCACCATTTAGGTCATTGTCTAGCCTTTGTAAGCTTGAGATCTCAATATTTTACAAAGAAGACTATACCAGATTGAACTCGAATACGGATATGCTAAAGGAAATATGGTGGGGGACCTCTTAACAACTCGATATGAACTTACATATCCAGTTCCCCTTAATCTAAGAGTTCATAGTTTAATATTTTGTACTCACCTTACATATTTTCTTGTGTTAAAAATGGGGTTTCACTTTCATTGATGGAATAAAGTACGAAGAGAGGCTCTTTACCTCTATTCTGAGGGTAAATCCCACAAAAATTTCAGGTGTAGGACAAACACTGAAAAGATAAGCAAAAACAAAAATTGTTGATTTTAAAATAAAAATCCCCTTGAAGAAATACAATAAATTTTTAACAAAGAAAAAAAAAACAATTGAGAAACATTTGCTTTATTGGAGGGCCCCCTGCGGCAGTACACATTATTAAATCTAAAAACGTTTAGGGCCCTATTGAGTGTCATATAAAGTTATGAATTTGTTTAATAACGGGAGATTTTGCAGCGTGCAATGGTTTCGAGCCTAGTGGATTCCATTCTAATGACATCCTTGTAATACTAAATTTTCTATATTCTCCACATTAAATTAATTTCAGTATGGGGGATGCAAGCCGTAACCTAGTAGGTAGTGTGTTGACTTATTTGACATGAGGCCACGGTTCAAAGCACCAGGTCAGACATCTCCAACAAAACGAAAGATGAAAAATTTTTTTTCGGCTACGGACTCTCAGCAGATTTCTGGCAAAAAGACTGAGAATAAATAAAATTGCCATGAAAAAGTTACCCAGAAATCTGTAGGTCGTTGTCAATGTCAAATTGTAGGTCCGGCCGGCTAGGTGATGTAAGTAATTAGGTCGTAAACCTCACTGTATGGTTGCATGTATGTAGTGATTCTTCCCAAGGTAAATTTCGGAGATTTAAGGTGCTAACGATTCAGATACTTAATACTAAATTCTGTAGTTCATGCGTAATCGTATTTAAAATTTAACTTTCGTACATCAGGATAGACTTCAAATGTGTATTGAATATACTATTTAAGCTTCCCCATATTAAGCTTAACAGAGTGTATTAAAATGTAAGGTCCACGGTGTTTATTAAAATGTAAGGTCCACGATTTGTAAAGTTGCTTTAAAACCGACCTTCAGAGCGTAACAATTCTCAAAGCTTCATCAATCTTTTGGCATTCTGTGATGTGTAAGGAAGTCAATAAATAACAAATTCATCGTACTTAAATATAACATCAGGCAACGCTTATGCTATCGTGGATGGATGTCTAACCTGGAGTTTGAACCGTGGCCTTACTTCTAATAAGCCAACACACTACTACCTACTAGACTACGGCGACACTTCAATTGCACTTCAATGTGATCTGGTAATAATTATTTCGAACTAGAATTCGAAAGGCTGATTCACTAACTACGATTCTCGTTCCATATGTGAAACTTCTATCACAAGAATACTTCCAAAATGTCCTATAAACAGTGATCAATTCCACTTAGAAGCTTGCCTGTGCCTAATCTTTTTCCAATCTTTCTAAAAAATTTTAATATTTAACTGCACCTTCTGCGTGTTTCGAAGTGGGAGATCCAGATGTATGGTTATTATATGCGACAGGATCTTGTATGACTTCGAGTTAGGGCTTGAGTTTGCTATTTTTGGGACAGAATTTAGCAAATGACAGTTTTACGTCGGAAACTTTGGTTCTAAAATTTTGTTGTCAGCGAGTGGATTGCGATTTCATGGATTTCGTTTTAAACGTACTCCTACGCAGTTGATATGACATCAGCCTATGTCAAAACCTTTCAGATACTTGCTTTACATATGGTATCATAGTCAGGATACGAACCTAGGTTATCACACCACCTATGTGTGTAAATTTTATTCATGAGTGGTGGGACCAATAGTTTAATGTCGGCAGATTGCTGAGAAGCTTTTTATTTACTCTCACAAGACTGCTTAGAGGAAGTAGTTGAAAGAATATGTTTTTCATATTTCATTCTGTTCGAGCTGTTGTGATGGCGGGGTGGGGGGATGTGAGGTGGGATGACTGAGCCACATGTAATAATCCCATTAATAACAATATGGTGTTAAAAAACCATATCTTGGTTCTATGTCGATGAATTTAGTGGAGCAACACATCAACTTGCAATAATAACTGAAACCACCGATCGTAGATTTGCCGTTATTCAGCGTAAATTAGTCACAATGGCAATAGCTCTACGTAGTATTCCAGAATCCTCTCAAACTCTCAAACCGATAGTGATGATTTTTCACCTCTGAAACAAAAATATAAGAGAGAGGCCTTTCCCCTTATACCTTGTTCCATGTATGTCGAATATAGGTCCCATTCTGCTCTGCACTGTAGGAGTATGAATCATTAAAAATGACAAATCTGTCGGGCGTTTCACAGTCTTGTGAGGATTTCTTAGGCCAAAGGCATTTTCGAACTCAATAAAGATTGTGGCAAAGAGTAGCATAAATTGTACACGATCTTTGGGTCCAGAATAACATGGCAATTACATAATATGGTCATCGCCGTAGTCTAGTAGGCAGTGTGTGGCTTATAAGACGGAAGACTAGGGTTCGAATCCCCGATCAGACATCAAAAACGAAATATGAAAAATATTACTTCGGCGGCTTCTCTTAGCAATTTCTGCAAAAAAAATCTGAGAGTAAATAAAATTGCATGAAAAGCTTCTCAAAAAAATCTGTCGTTCGGAGTGACTCTAAACTGGCAGGTCCGCACTCATGCATAAAATTAACGCCCCACAACATAATGTGTGGAAGCTAGCCGTAATCCTAACTGTAGATTGTATGAATGCCATGTATGTATGTATGTTATACATATATACCGTTTGCCAAAACATATATTTAACCATGATAACAAACCAGTTTTAATGTTTACATAATAAAGACCAACAGTAATTACTTATATGCTTTCAAAAAAAAGTGGCAATTACATAATATGGTCATCGCCGTAGTCTAGTAGGCAGGTGTGGCTTATAAGACGGAAGACTAGGTTCGAATCCCCGATTCAGTACATCAAACAACGAAATAGGTGAAAAATATTACTTGCGGCTTCTCTTAGCAATTTCGCAAAAAAAATCTGAGAGTAAATAAATTGCATGAAAAGCTTCTCACAAAAAAAATCTGTCGTTCGGAGTCGACTTAAACTGGAGGTCCGCACTCATGCATAAAATTAACGCCCCACAACATAATGTGTGGAAGCTAGCCGTAATCCTAACTGTAGATTGTATGAATGCCATGTATGTATGTATGTTATACATATATACCGTTTGCCAAAACATATATTTAACCATGATAACAAACCAGTTTTAATGTTTACATAATAAAGACCAACAGTAATTACTTATATGCTTTCAAAAAAAAGTCCCATTCAAATGCTTTGGTTCAATAAACAAAACCTTGAATGAATAAACCTTAATGAAAGATACGATAACAAACCACAAACAAAAAAATCTAAAAAATGGCTAGTAAACACATATCTTGGGAATCCCCCCCCAGATCACTACTATAAGCTTCCATATAAAAAGACTTTGCCTTCTGCATCAACAACACAGTTTTAAACAAATATTCGAACAGATAAAATACAGCGTGTGAATTTGGAACAAATTAAATAAAAAAAAGAAGTTATTTTTAAATTAAGAAAGATTTTCTTAAAAAACATATTCTTCGGTGACTGGCTTTGTACATTGTAATTTCCTCAGCTAATGAGTTTAAAGACGTAAGGGATCTCAGACAAGTTTTCGTAGATAAGGACTACAGACTACTACGAACTACTACAGCTCAACCGGCAGTATTACGTCATCCTAGATCTGCTCATGGTTCATTTCCATCGGGACGTATTTCGAATACCAATGGACGTGGCACCAGTGATGCTTATGCTCATGCAACACGTAACACGGATTTTACACGTAAACGCCAATCAAGATCCCCTCATAGTTCATTTCCTTCGGGACGCATTTCGAATACCAATGGACGTGGTTCCAGTGATGCCTATGCTCATGCAACACGTAACACGGATTTTACACGTAAACGCCAATCAAGATCCCCTAATGGTTCATTTCCATCAGGACGTATCTCGAATACCAATGGACGTGGTTCCAGTGATGCCTATGCTCATGCAACACGTAACACGGATTTTACACGTAAACGTTTTTAAATTTTGAATCAATCAATGGGTTACTGGTAATACGAATTTAAGTATTCGTAATTGTTTACTTCCATTGACATCTGACTATCGTCATGTATACACATTCATACATATTTAAGTGTAAAATAAATTCTTACATGAGTACTTACACGTTATATTTCGTTTCAATTTTGATGAATTTGATTTGAAGAGAATTTTTTCATAGTTTTCCGTTCATTAAGAGGAGAATCTGTTTAGAAAGTCACAATTAATAGCCCAATTGGAATTGAAGAATGAAAAAAATAGGATGAACTGGGGATATTTTAGATACGAACGATTCCAATGCAGCAAGAAGAATGAAGGCTTTCGAAAAAAAAAAAAAAATCGCGTTTCCCAATCATAAATAATTGCAGATATGTCGGGTGGGCCATCTATTGGTTTAAATTTGAACCATCAGTTATTTCGAATTTGGCAATACTTATGCCATTCTATTCTGTCATTGAACGTAATGACTCGATTTACAATTAAAATCGGGATTGGGATTTATTGGAATTTTATTTTCAAAACGGAGATAATTATTGGAAATTGCATGAAAATGTCGTACAAAATTTGGTCGCAGTGAGGACCAACAGTGCCCGGTATACGCAAGTTTATTGGTAAAATTAGTGAAACTGTTGCATGCATCAAAAATGTAAGCGTGCTCTTACAGTGCCTACATCCGAAAATATCGAAGCTGTGGTTGAGAGTGTGCGTTAGAGAATCCCGTCTTGTTCGCCGCCGTTCTTAAGAGTTAAACATATCACGCACCAATTTGCGTCGAATTTTGTGAAAAGATCTTTGTATGACGCGCCTTATAAAGTTCAATTGTTTCAAGAGTCTGCTTCTATTTCGCTCTCCAATATCGGCCAACGAAATCTTATATGATGATGTCAATGTTGCTATAAAAAAAAAGCATCTTTTCGGAAGAAGTTTATTTTTATCTTGGTGGGTACATTAACTAGTAAAATTGCTGTATTTGGGACTTAGAAAATTCACACGTAGTCTTCGAGAAGCCAATGCACCCATTACGGGTGACTGTTTTGGTGCGGCTTGTAAAGCGGAGGCATCATTGGCTCATATTTCTTTGAAAATGAAGACAGCGCAACCATTACGGTCAATGGATACACCTATCGCATCATGATAACCAATTTTTTTGTACCTGCTCTTCATGGGATTGATGTAAACAATGTTTGGTTTCAACTTGGATGATGCAACTTGCCACACATCTCATGCCACAATTAATTTATTGTGTCATACGTTTAATGGCCGTTAAATTAGCCGAAATGATGATGTCAATTGGCTACAATGAAGCTGCAATTTAACATCGTTAGACTAATTTCTGTGGGAACCTGCTAAAGAAAAGTGTTGTGCCGACAAACACGAGACAATTAAGCATTCTAAGACCAACACTCGTAATGGCATTGCCGAGATACGACCCCATACACCCGAATAAGATACCGTGAGGCCATAAATTTGGCAAAATTTTAAACCAATTTCGTTTTATTTTATTTTTAAACTTCCAACACCCTTTTATTAGTCCATTGATTAATTAGATTATTGCGCTTGGGTTAGTGGTACTAGCCCTATGTAGGAACAGATCAGTCAGGACTATAAAACTAGCTCATGAATATTGAAAACTAGATGCGGTCAATTGTATTGACCAGAAAGTTGCAATCTTTTGGTACTCTTTTAGTTCCCCAGATCTAGAAGCAACCGGATATTTCAGATTGAAAGCAGCAGGAGATTATTATTATAATCTGATTTTGAAAACAGAAAGCTATTTATGTGACCAGAGAGGCAAAAGCTCGACCAATATAAGGTCAGATGAAGCACGCATTTGCTGATTGACAAGAATAACAGGAAATCTATATTCCATGAATCATTAGTGTGTGGCAACATAAATATCAGGTTCTGAGTTTTTAAAAAAAAATATGGATCGATAACATCGCCTGAATAAAATTCACATTCTACAGTGGCCTTTTCGGGATACATTGGATAGTCTTGGATCTCATATTGATCTTCCATACTAATTTTGTTTGAATCTCATAGCCAGTGTTGATTTTTTGGTCAAAAGTGGAGTCAGTTCACAATTGCTTTAAGACCCCCACCACCCCACACACACACACTACTAACGTGTGCCATTATTCTTAAATTTTTGTAGACGGAATAACTTATGCAACGGGAATAACAAGGTCGTCGTAGCTATTGAATATGGTTGAGAAAACGGTATCACGCTGAAGAGGCGTTACATATAAAGAGCTAAACAACAACAATAAATTCTTTACAGTTTTTAATGCAAAGTGAGATAATGTTTCCAGACATTAACGTGGTGACTTTTTGAGCATTATCCGGCTCAATGGAATGTATATTGCATCTGCATCAAAGACGCCTGATGGTTCACAGTGCACAGGCATGTTTTCAGGCATAAATTCTATTTTACTCACTCGGTGTTTACGACTACAAACAAAACTAACGTATTTAGGGCATCGGAGAACCAATAAAAAGAAATTCGAACGGTTTAGCGCTCATTGTAGTCTGGAGTTTATTGAGTTCTGTTCGAAAATTACTCTGGAACAACTATCAGCATTAATGCAAAGTGCTTTGGCAGTGTGATAAACGTTTACTTATTTTTGTTACATGCAATTTAAAGTTTGAAATGCTTTGTAGATTTCGCGGTTGACCTTATCAACATAATTTCTTTTTAAAGAAATCTATTTCAGAATGAAAAAAAAAACATATTTTTTTTCTTGTGGCTTAGAAATCATAAAAAAAGGAAAATATTTTTAGTTTTATATTCCATAAAGGGTGGGACTTTTAATAAAACACAAAACCCCCTTTTGTATTTCTATTAATTCATATGGAAACCGCAAACACAATTCATGTATTTCATCTCGTTATCAAAGCATATAAAAATGAATTGTTATCCACACGATCTCATACAGTACTTTAGAGATTCTCAAACATATATCATCGGAAATCTAGCAGAAAGAGATTAAAAAAAAGATGTTCATCCTTAAAATTGTGCTTCTATTGGCTGCCTGTTTAATTCTAACAGCCACTGCTACACCATTTGTGCCTGTGGATTCGCAAAAAGTGTTTGTCGATGATTTTAGGAAGCCGATTTTGTCACGTCATGCCAGATCACCCAAAGGCGGCAGAGTTGATGTTGATATAAGAAAGGATCAAAATGGACGAGAGGCTTCAGTAAATTACAATCAAAATCTGTTTACAAGTCGTGATGGTCGTGGTTCCATAGATGCTTATGCCCAAGGCTCACGTAATTTCGATCGCAATCGTAATGATTTCAGTGGCGGCATACGTGGTTCATTTAGATTTTAATTTACGGTATCGCATGATAATATTTCAATAAACATCATGATGAGTAGTATGACTATGATTAAGAATTGTGTTGGAAGTTTATTATTTATTTTGTTGTGTAATCATGGGAATTGATCGATCAGATCAATCTTTACCTTACTTTAAGAGGCTCTTAAAGGGTCTCCAAAGCAAAGCAACTGCAAGTCTGCAACTGCAGGCGTTTATTTTGTTCTTTTTACTCTCAAACACACTTCAAGTTCAACATAATATTAAATATACATACAAACATCCATACACAATTGGTTATTATGGCCCTTCAGACCTAGCTTCTCATACTATTAATGTTGTTTGTATTAATTTTATACCTAAGAGGCGGGACCCTCAGTTTAAAGTCGCCTTTGAACGACAGATTTTTGAGAAAATTTTTTCATGGCAATTTTTATTTACTCTCAGAGTTATTGCCAGAAATCTGCTGAGACCAAGTTACTTAAGAAATATTGAAATTTCGTTTTGTTAAAGATGTTTGACAACCGGGGATTGAACGGTGGATATGTCAACACATTACCTACTACCTACCCTACGTTGACTTCAAGATAATATTACGTTGCCGTATACGAATTATTAACTTTGGTTTGCTGTCTTGACACATTTACGGTCCGGTGCTTGCCTATGACTCTGTGCTGGGAATGTACATAAAACACCAAAGCTTATGCATTATAATGCTAACTTTATAGACAAAAACTAGAAAGATGAAGAAAAAACAAAGAAATTTCGTTTCCAGTTACAAGCTTCATAGGGTATGCTTATGATGTCTCCTGCAGATCTATTGAGTTGACATACTTCAGGTTGCTGCTCTGTGTCAACAATAATAATGCCCAAAACTAGATATACATTCCGCTGCTTCTTATTTGAATGCACTAAAGCCCCACAGGCAATAAAAAAAGTGTCCCAAAGAACACTTTCCAACGTCAGAAAATCTACCGGTTGGTTTCAAAATATCCCTCTTTCTGAAAAGTGTAGCCAGGCTCAGATCAGATAAATCAGATAAATAAGTTTTTTTTTTTCTTTTCAAAAGTTTTATTCTTAATAATATTATAATAATAATATATTATAATTAATAATATTAAGGCAAGTATGAAGTTAATAATTAAAATTGTGCTTAAAACATTATAGCAACTGGCAATTTTATTTTAAAATCTCCAACCGGCGATAATGCCACCTTAAAATGCATCTCGATTTGAATCAAAATTATACGTAGCTGTGCGAAGGCATCCAATCCAAGCCACGTCCATCAACTCGCTGCTATATAGCTTGATGCGTGTAATAACATTGGGCATGGGCGGGGTCCAAAGTCTCTTGAGCAACACACCGATATTTAAATTGCCACCCTGTGGTGATCTAACTTGGCGTGGTACTACCGGCCTAAATTCATTGCTTAAATCCAAATCATAACTATCGCCATATGGTGAACGAATTTGACGTATTAAAATTGGTTCATATTGGTAATCCAATGCATCTTGTTGTGGTTCATAGAAATCCGACAACTCAATGGGTGATGCTGAGGCAGTTAAAATAAAACAGGCAGCCAGAAGGAATACGTATTTTAAGGAAAACATTTTAAGTTTCGTTTTAATTTTTGATTTAATTTTAAACACACACAATGAATTGTAATCTTGAATACTTTGTTTCAACTGTG
>QOCX01002001.1:8206-25933 GCA_005959815.1 Sarcophaga bullata | reverse complement strand
ACATACTTACTTACATGAAATGCATTTTGTTTGTCTCTTAAAGCAAGCGGGCGGCATAAAATTCGCAATGCGAAACGAAACGGCATGAAAAAAATTCTTTTTCAACTCTAGACTGTATTGGTATGAGCATGTATAAGTGTAAGTGCAAGTGTAAGTATAAGTATGTGTATGTATGCATGTGTTTATGTCAAGCATTTTTAATAATAAACGATGATGATTATTTTTTCTCTTGCCATAGATAATGACGTGCGACATTGTATACTCCATGCCGTTTAGTTATGCATGTGCATCTGTGCATTTGTGCATTTGTGTTTGTATACACACAATATGTCTAACTATTTACAGGTGTATGTGTGTGCTGGCTTGTATATGTCAGCTTTTGTTTGTTTATAAAACGTTGCACACGTTATGCAATTATAACTTTTGTCGTTAATAATTTTGTGAGCAACTTTTAAATGTTGCTGCCTCTACTGCTGCTGCTACTATTGCTGTCACTGTCACTGCTACTGCTGCTAGTGATGCTCTCTTAGTTGTTCATTTCTTCATTTACAGTTGAAAATCAAATACTTTAAGTGGAGTAAGTAGGAAGGTCTTTAAATACAACAAAAAAATTATTTTTTTTTTCTGTTCAAAAATTTTTTGGTTGACAGTTCAAATGAAAAATTTTAAGTGAGCGCTACAAGTGTAGAGGCGTAGAAAAAAGTTGGTTTAAAATATGCCAGTAAAGCCATCTTGATTTGATCTGAATGCATTAAGGTATAAAGGGAAGTCTTTAAATGCTTAATTAAGCGCATTTTTTTAGAATGAATTTCTACGCAATACCGCAGATTAATCGGAATGATCTGTGTTGTGAGAAACTAGGTTGTAATCCTGGCTAAAGCGTTGTCATGACCAATTTGGTAAGGATGTAATATATGTTTTTAAAGCTACGTGAACTTTATTTAGTCTATTTCATTAAATCCGAAAGAATTAAAGATTTGTAAGGCAAAGTACCCTATGATGTGTGTATTTTGTTGTGGTTTTTTAAGTGCTTATATTCTTAAGTTTATTTTTCATCGCCGTAATAGTATAAATAACAAATATGTCGTCAGAAGTCGACTTTAAATTGGAAGGCCCCACCACTCGGATATAAAATTAACACATGCCGTATTAGTGGTGTGAGAAACTAGGTTCTAATCCTGGCTAAAGAGTTATCACGACCAATTAGTAAGTAAGTTAGTAATATTTGTTTATGGGGCTACGTGAACTTTATTTAGCTTATTTAATGAAATCTGAAAGAATTAAAGATATGAAAGGCAAAGTACCGTATGATGTGTATATTTTGTTGTTGCCTGTTTTGTATACTTATGTGCATTTAGTTTATTTTTAGCCATCGCAACAGGATAAATAACAAACCTACCGTTCGGAATTGACTTTAAAGTGGTAGGTTCCACCACTCCTGTGTAAGTAGTGTGAGAAGTTAGATTGTAATCCTAACTAAAGGATTGCACTGACCAGTTGAATTAAGTATGTAATCGCAACAAAACGGATGCATTACCAAATTAGTTTAACAAACACTTTGTTTGCTTGTGTTTTATTTCATAAACATTTTTTGTTTTCACCGTTGCAACACCCTCATGTTAAACTTATCACCTGCATTTTTGCATATTGAGTGCACAAATTAAGTCATTTTGTAAAATGTTGTTGCAAACTGGTTTTTTTCTATTTACCATGCCCCTCTATTTAAAAAGAGGGCGTCATTTGACAAATACCTCTAATTTATAATCTTGTATGACGATAAAATATAAAAAAATCAAAGCACTTCAAAAGCGTGGGAGTTTTTCGAAATGAGAATTTACAGTGTGGGGTAAAATAGTGTGAAAAGGGAATATTCAAGAAATGTTTACCAAGTGTTGGATGGTCACCTTTATTCAAATCGTATTTTTTATGGAAATAGGTAGGGGGAGGCAAGGAAGTAAGAGGCATGTGGTTATGACAGATCCTCCAAGCCGATCTGAACGTTTTTCCCAACGATAGACTATCTTTCAATTCTTGGGCTACCTTGGCAATTTTATTCTATCAGCACTTTAGTCATGTCATAATTGTGATTTCTTATGGTATGCCTACTCCATACTCATTTTTTATTTGTTAACCATTGGGAAATTAATGGGTTGACGTTCAGAGAAACAAATTCTCGGACTGTAAAGCTATTAAATATTCCTCCATGGTGTAGATTCTTTGAGGATACGGTTATTAGAGAGTAGTCGGATGCCAAGTGGCAAAGTAGAGCGATTTAGTAAAGGCAGTTCTAGGTGCTCTTTGAAAATTTTAAGCCTTTGTGGTTGCTAAAAACCGTGTTAAATGATGGAACTGAAATGCCTTAAATGGTGCTTGTAAAACAACAACAAAAGACGAGGCAAAATAACTCAGGCTCTGTGAATACTATGAGTTTACTAAGTCAGTGTAAAACTTAACGCAGCGGTGTGATAGACACTCGCCTTAGAGCTGTATTTGAAGCGCATTAATCTGTATGTAGCCTGTGTTTCAAAATGAACGCATTGTTGTTACAGACGCCCGCCCTAGAGATGAATTTGAATCGCATGTATTGCAAGGTCACCTGTTATAGACACCCGCCCTAAAGATGAATTTGAATTGCATGAATTGCAAGGCCACCTGTTATAGACACCCGCCCTAAGGATGAGTTTGAATCGCATGAAAATCAAGGACAACTGTTAAAGACACCCGCCCTAAAGATGAATTTGAATTGCATGAATCACAAGGTGGCCTGTAAAACACAGACTACAACAACGTAGTGTAATTAAGGGACTTGTTTCCGTAAATTATGTGTTCTTACGTGACACTCGTGTTTCGAGCACTGCCTGTTCGTTTATGGTGAATGGCCAGTGAACTACACGCTGCATGGCAGACAGAATTCGTTCTTTAGCCGAACTATACGTATGTAGAACTTTCTCCCTGCAGAGGTCTTTCCTGCTTCTTATAATAGAAAGTGATTCAAATCTAATACCTAGAGGCACTACTTCCTCTTTTCCCTCTTTTCCATGACATATTTTTCTAGTTCCAATACAATGCACTATAATAGGGGCCGTCCCCTAGGTGTTGGTTGTAAACTGGAAAACAATTTTGCGGATTACGGAAATTTAGGGTAGGGAGGTCATTGGAAAGAGGGAAGAAGACTTTTTTTCGATATGGATGGCACTATACTAGACTCTAGTCATCTGCAGGCGATATATTTTATTGGTTGGTATCTCCCACTAGTTCGCTCAAGAGAAGGCTTATTCGCTTGTTGCAGTTGCAAATAATGTAGTTTAAGTGGAGTAGGAAGGTCTTTAAGTAGACAAAATAAAATTTTTCGGTACAAAAACTTTTTTGGTTGAATTTAAAATGAAAATTTTTTATAGAGCGCTACAGACGTAGAGTGTAGAAAAAAGTTGTTCAAAAATATGCCAGTAAAGCCATTTTGATTTGATTTGAAGGCATGAAGTGGTAAGGGATTGTTGAGTGTCTCATAAGGTGCAGTTTTTTTTTTCATTTTTCTTTTCCGATAAGACCCATTAGAATCTCTAAATTCCTTAATTTTATTTGCATTGTTTTGCCCTTCACTGTTTTATTTCTCATGTATTTGCCACATTTGCTAATTTTTTTCCCTCTCTACTCCATCAATACCGTGTTATTTTGTTTGCGTGCATTTAGCGTCTACTTAGATACATACACACACCTTCACAAAGTTTACAATTCCTTGGTGCTTTTTTTCCCCGTATTTTTATTAAAAGTGTTCCTCTTTCCCAATTTATTTTTTTTTTTAAATAATTTTCTGTCACTTTTTTACATTTTATTAGTGGAAGTGGATATGGAAGTGTATAGTACTGCTGTTGCTGCTGCTGTTGCTATTGCTGTTGCTATTGCTGTTGCTGTTGGTCCCCTACTGTAATGTCTGTAATTCAACTCATTTTCGTTAAGTGCAGCCAAGCAACACTTGAAGTGTAAGTTTTAGCAGAGCATGAGACACGGACTCAAGAGCAGCGGGATACTTCACCCACATTTCTGAGCACATGAAACATGAAATGAATTTCGTGCTTTTTTCCTTCTTCTTCTTCGCAAAAACAACAACATTTAAATGTTTGTGTATGTGTACACACAAAGGTAACAAGCTCCACTTGAGCAACACCAGCAATAGCAGTTTTGGGGTGAGACATGAGCTACATGACACACTGACAGAATTTTTTTTATTCTCCTTTCATTCTATTCTGTTCTCTACTATTAAACACACAAGGCAACTTAAAATTTATAATTTTTGACAAAATTTTTCTTCTATTCCTGGAACTGCTTATCAACTGCACTTTAACAAGTTTTTTTTGAGGGGCGAGGGGGGGTGTTTTCAACGGAAAAGCTACTTTATATTGCGTTCGCGTACACATTGCAATTGAAATGATTTTCCTCTTACGTTGTTGTTGTTGTTGTTGTTGTTTTGTTGTTGTTGTCGTAAAAAATTTAAATTCAATGTGACAAGTAGTTACGGACTTACCGGCACATTATTGTGTTGAGTTTAAAATGTTTCGGAACTTTTTTTTTTTATACTAAATTGTGATTGTTGTTGGCTTGCTTAATGTGGCGGGGGTGTGTAAGTTAGTTTCACCTGAAAAAAATCATATCATCATCATCATCATCGCTGCCTATAAATTTAGTTTGAAAATGTTTATTTGTTCGCAAATGAACACAATTTTGGCTGATGTTGATGACCTGCTTTAGTTTGGCTTGTTCACCTCCCACCCTCCCCTTTTCGCTCATATCGTGCAAGTGTAATGAAGGCTTTAACATCAGCAGCTCCATGTAATGTGCCTGTAATTACGTACGACAAATATAACGTGTGAGATAAAAAGGAGTTTTTTGTTTGTGTTAGAAATTGTTTCAAATTGTTTAATTGAAATGCTGATTATAAAATAATTCTCATGATTAAATGTGTGTCACCAGAAAAATTTGTGGCCAACAATCTAGAGTGGAGATAGGATTCAACAGGATGAGTTTTCAAAGGAAACAAATGAAAATCATTCAAACTGAAGTCAATATTTAATTATGGTCGTGAAAGAGATACGAAAGTACTGCCACATAACGATCTATTGCACCGTCTTCAATGGAATTCAGTTTGCTGTCCTATATCAATAAGTAATAACTAGCCTAAGAACCCTAATACGTGATAGGCCCCCAATAGTTTTTTTTCTTTATTTGCACAAGAAGTTCCCAGGAAAAATAATTACAAGTTTTGGTGAGCGGCAATAGATCACCAAGATCATGTAATTTTACATTTTTCACTATGCCTTAACATAATTGATCATTATAAACCCTTCAGTCAGGCTGACGACCTAGCTTCTCACAGCACCCATATTGGGTATGTTAATTTTATACATGAATGAGGGAGCCTAAGCAGTTTAAAATCAATTGCAAACGCCAATTTTTTGTGAAAATTTTCATGGCAATTTGATTTTATTCTCCCAGTTTTTGTCAGAAATCTGCTGAGAGGAATTCACCTAGGGGTTTGAACCGAGGCTTCATGTCTAATATGTCAACAGACTACCTACGGCGACAACGGCGACTTCTTGGTTGCAAGTATGTGTTCTGCTAATTTATTCTCCACATCACAAAACCTACAGCTTTAAGAGATTTATATTGTACGCAAGGTCCGCTCGGTAGGGCCGGTTACTATGCTTAAGCAGAATAGCCTCATTCAAGAATTAAATCTTTGCTCATTACAGCAAATATTTTAATTTTCTAAGCCCAATGTGGTTTCAGTAGAGTATGCGACTATCTTTATTATCCCATTAGCTATACCTAGTTCTCTAAAATGTTCTCAACATTTCACAAAAAACTTCTGCTAAATTGTACTCGTGACAAGCTCAATTACTTACTCATTGCTTTAAATTCTCGCATATGCTGGAATACAGCCAAAACGGTGACTTTATTTTGCTTGCCTAACTAATTCAAGTTGTTAAGACGTTCTCGAACTAATTGGAATCCTCCTCATGGCAGCTAAATCCTCAGATGAATGCCTGTTCCATGCTCTATACTCTCTGCTGCAATACACTGTGAAAATACTCACAAGTTACCTCTTGAATTGTGAATTTTCTATTGTAAGCATGAACTTCGGCTAATTTTGAATCCCACCGAATATCAGAAAATGATGCCTCGCTTAAAAGAGTTTGTAGCTTCCGGATTAACCCATTCAAACTTGTTTCTTAGTCTCGTAACAAACCACTTCCCCAAGTCAGAGGAAAAAAAAATATTTTTTTCTGCCTAAGGAACAGTTAAAAAGCAAGCTGACAGTTAATCGATCTATCAGTTCAGAATGTTTTACTCTCGATTTACTGCGAGATTCAACGTTCTTGAAACCAATTGACTCCGCTAAGCCGCCGCATATCAGTTTCCAGTTTGTGTCAGATGCCCAAACCATTGCTTCATAGGCTGTGCAATTGCTTGGTGCATCATGGCGTACATCCAATCCAGCATATTCAACTTAAAATCTCAAAAAGTGAGGACATGCTTGCCTGATAATACTTTTCAGTACTTTTCTTAGAAATTTTGTCTTCATTTGTGAGAAAACCTGAACTAGAAGGAGAAGATTCTTCTATTTAAGGAGGTAGTGTCTTGTAAATAGAATTGCAAAATGTAAATACCGAAGTGGAGGCAATTAAGGTTCCGAAATCGGTGTACTTTAGCAAAGTGTGATCACTTATTAGACTCCCATTTCCCGAATCTAGTAGTTGGTGTGATGACTTAATGGATACGAGCCCATCACTTTAGTCTAGTAGGTATTGTGTTAGACTCGAACCAATGCTTCAAACCTCATGAAATATCGAAAATTATTTTTAGGCGACTTCCCCTGAGCAGTTACGAAAAAAACTCTGAAAGTAAAATAAAATTGCCGTGAAAAGTTTCTCAAAAATCTGTTGTTCGCGGTGGACAATGAACAGTAGGCCCGAGAACACATGAATTAGAAACACACGCAACATGGGTGGTGTAAGAAGCAAGGTTGCAATCTTGACTGAAAGGTTGCAATCTTGACTGAAGAGTTGCAATTTTGACTGAAGGGTTGCAATGTCCAATTAAGTTAGTAAATTTGCAAGGTTCCTCTGACGATTTTAAAAGTTTCATCTTCTTCGATATCCTGTGGGTCCTCATATGAAGAAAATCGGGAGAAATTTTCATTTGATCTCGGACATACAAGTGCGTTTATTATCTCATCTTTCCTTTGCACGCCATATTCAGGCAATTTTTAAAATCAACTTAAAGCGATACAGGATACAAGTGTTTTCACTTTGACATTGAAACCTAAAGCCCCTTTAATCTTGTGTGATTATGTTTACATTCTCCAAGTCAATTGATTTTCCAATAATTTCAACTGTTAATGGCTAGGATGCTTTAACATTTTGAACACCCGCAATGAATAAAAAACCAATAAAAATCATTATTAAACGGAAGAACTACAAAAAAATGAAAGGAAGAGTGGAAAAGGGACCAAAAAAAGCCCCGTGAAATATTTCACAAAATTTTTTTTAATCCGACTGAAATCCTTTAATACCCTCGCCAAAATGACATTTTTAGGTGTCTGGATGTGTGCGACATTAAGAGGAAGAAAAAATAGAAGCGATATTAACACATACTCACTTACATACATGCACACATACATACATAAATATGTGGAAATATTTAAAGAGTGAGGTTTATACATAGGAATAGAATGACAAGATTAAATATCTCTTACCTCTTACATTGAAATTCATTCGGTTTCACTGTCTTTCTCTTCTCACTTTAGTTATCGAAGTTATTTTCCCTTTGCATTTCATTCAAACTTAAATTGCAGTTATCCACCAGACACCTCTCACTATCATTGCTTTTATCACTAACACTATTACACATCACTATACCATACCACACACACACCATAGTCGTTGTCATGTTTGCTGTCTATTCTATTCGTTGTTGTTCGACTGTCTAAAGCAACAGTTGCACCCCAGTGTGCATTAAGTATTTAACACAGTACTCCGTGCTTATGTGCGTGCAAGTTTTTATGGGGATTGGTTCCTAACCAAAAATATTACACACCTCTTAACACACAAAAGAATAAGCTCAGCGCCCATCTGTGTCTAGTAAGGTAACCAGAGAAAACTGACTGTCAAAGGCATTATGGTGACAGTCATCATTGCAAAAACTGGCATTAATGTTAGGAATATAAGTCTTATATTGTATGTATGTGTGCGCGTTTCTCTGTATGTGTAAATACTGGATTTTATTTATAAATTCAGTGTGTCAAAATTGGCTTCTATTGGCTTCCATTGGCATTATCTCGTATTATTCACTGACAATTAATGGCTCGATATTTGCCACGACATCGATTACACCGAAGACACATTCACAGGGAAAGACACATACAGACAAATAGGTATGGAAACAGACATAATCGTTGAGATTTCAATTTCAATTTCTATTTCGCTGTATGAAGTCTTTAATAATAACAACAACAACAATACAAAAATTTATGAAATTTTCTTGTTCTTTTAATTGCAACTTTAATGCTTGTATTCTGCATGCCAGTCATCTTTTGACAAAGTCTTTTCAAATGGAAGTGAATGTGTGCTCAAGATGTGGATCTCTCAATACCATACGGAGTTTGAAGGCTTTATACTAACCTTGAACTATTTTATGGACCTACAGAAAGCCTGTGAACAAATTACTTAGCAATTGGGGGAAAGGAATTTCGTTAATTACTGGCATTACTGTGAGGCCCAGCAATAGATCGAATGGTTCCTCATAACTAACAGGAGAATTTCATATTGGCTTTATTCGTTCTCAGTAAACAATGCCCAACAATCTTGTGAAAGTGACGTTGAAAGTGTGGAGCACATATTCATTGTGATTGCTCTGCTTTCAGCATATAGAGACCTTGCCACTGGGTTGTGTTTGTTAAGACTCCTCAGTTTATTTGGATTACATACATACATAATTCGTCATTACAACCCTTCAGTCAGGATTACAACCTAGTTTCTCACTTGACTTATGTTGTGCGAATTAATTTTCTACATGAGTAGCGGGATCTGTAGTTTGAAGTCAACTTTGAATGCCAGATTTTTTGAGAAACTTTTCATGGCTAATTTTATTTGCCCTCAAGGTTCTGGCAAGAAGTGCTCAGAAGTCTTATAAGAAATATTTAATCGTATTTCGTTTTGTTCGAGACGTCTAACTTAAGGTTTGAATCACGGTTTTACGTCTAATAAGCCAACACGCTACCTACTTGATTATGGCAACTTCGAGATTCTGGCTTAGTGTACTTATTAGTGACATGCAGTCTGATGAACACACACTTGCTATTAGTCCACGTTGTAAAACCATAAACATGTCATCTCTGTGTTACAACTCAAATTAATTTCGCTTTTTTTTTTCTTTAACCGATTTGAATCCTTAAATGCCAGTGACAGTCACTAACGATTTGCGTAATTCCCTTGTAAGAATACAAATTATTCTCTTTAATTATTATTGAAAGCTTTTTCATACAATAACAATAACAACAACAAACAACAAAAAAAAACAGCACAAAATATGTTTAAAAAATTTTTAAAAGCAACACCAACACTAGCTTACTAGCTCACTAATACTCATGCATAAAAATTAAATCGAATATTTGCATACAAAAGTTGGGGTGGTGATGGCTCTCACTCTCTATATGTGTGTGTGTGTGTGTGCATAACTGATTAGAAACATCTGTCATGTGGCCTTTATAAAATGGAATGAATGCACGCTGCATGCAGAAACAATAATAAAAATGACACAAAAAAGAGAGAAGAGAAATATTCTACAATAGAAACTAAATAATCCATGGAATGCCAAAAAAAACCAAAAAATTTAATGAACAATATGGCAGCATCATAATCATCATCATCATCATCCTCCTTCTCATGCTAATGCTCGTACATGTTAACAGCGAACATTTGAAACAATATGTACGCAATTCTAAATAATTCATCACCCACCCCCTCTCCCAGTTTGAAGATAAAATAAAAATCTACACAACAATTGTTGAGCCAATACAATACACTAACAATACAATACAATATTATATTGGCGTGGCTTTGTCAGCAGGCGGCAAAAAATGAGCATTCAAAATATTCCAAATCTACCCACTTGTTATCGTTTATTGCAAAAGACAGACTGTTAGACAGTATAACTGACATCTGGGCAACCCTTAACGTAGACATGGTAATTGCATGAGTTTTCTATCCTACGCCACCAAATATACAAAATTGCGGATGATTTTTTGTAACAATGAACACTAAGAACTGAATTCCTGATGCTTATTAAGCATTACTTATCAAGCATTGGTTATCAAGCATTGTATATCAAGCATTGCTTATCAATCGTTGCATATCGAGCATTGGTTATCAAACATGGCTTATCAAGCATTGATTATCAATAATTGCATATCAAGCATGGATTATCAAGCATTTATCATCAAGCATTGATTATCAATCGCTGCTTATCAAGCAGATTTTATCAATCATTGCTTGTCAAGCATTGCTTCCCAAATATTGCTTATCACGCATTGCTTTCGATGTATTTACGGTATGTATTCGTGTGTACTAATTACACCTTAAAATTAAATATGAAACGTCAAAGTTTGTGCAGCTCAAACTCAGGGTAAAGCAACTACTTATGCATTGCTTTATGTTAAAACAAAGAAAATGAGTTGTGGTTGTAAGAAAGAGCTTCTAAGTGTTCGATTCGAACCTACTTATGTTTGAAGCGATAGGATACAGGTTTTGTAGGAATAACATTTGAAATACGGATTGTGTGGTGGAATAAAGAATTTTCCCTGTAAGGCATAGCGTACTATACTGACCAATCGATCATTACAGTTACACTTTACAAGAGGCGTAAAGGACAACCTTCTCTGTTGTAGAAGGACCAAATAGAGGAAGCACAGTCATCCATTAGTGCGACCATCTGGCGAAGGCATGCAAGAACCAGAGGCGTGTTAGTGGTCAATAAAGGAAGTAAGTAAGTAGTCTAGTAGGTAGTGTGTTGGTTTATTAGACGTGAGGCCGTGTTTCAAACCACAGCCCAAACATCTCGAACAAAACGAACAAAAATATTTGTGCGCGACTTCCTCTCAGCTAATTTGCCATGAAAATTTCCTTAAAAATCTGTTTGGAGTGGCCTTGCTACTCAAGGATAAAATTGACGAACACAACACAGATGGTGTGAGCAACTAGATTGTTATCCTGACTAAAAATTTCCAATTACCAATTAAGTTAAGTAAGGAAGTAAGTAAACGATTTTCGGCAACAAGACCCTTTATTTTGCTAGAGCACTGTCTATTGCAGTGGCTATAGCAAGTCACATTGCGATTGCACGCTAATGTTCACTCTGTTTTATATGAGAAACTTAAAAATTGACTTCATGTCAGTAGCCATAGTGAATCTATATTAGATTTGCTCACTTAATTCGTCATTACGATGATTTAGTCAGGATTCCAACCTAGTTTCTTACAACACTCATGTTGTGTGTGTTAATTTACTACATGAGTGGAGGTACTTACAATTTAAAATCGACTCTGATTTTTTCTCTTAATCTGAGATTTTTTGTTCTGCAGTGGTTTGTGGATTTTCAATCATGATCTCACTGCTAATAAGCCAATACACTACCTACTAGACTATGACGATTTGAAATGTGTATCTTACTGTCAATAAATAGGCGTATACGTCTACTCCACATACTCTGATTTCCGACTATAACCTAGGCAGTCTTTATGGCAATTATTTCAGTTGGAATAACGCGATAGTTAGTGGATATTCCAAGAGACAATTGAAGATTCAATTGTTCCGAAATGATGTCATAAGCGACTTTGTCATGCAATAGGGATCTCTCAGTGCATGCTTGGTAAACGTTGCCAAGGAGTTATGAAATCAGTTTCAAGAGAGGGTTTAGATATCATGGGTTTAATAGGAATTTATAGAATTTACAGTAAGTGCTGGTACTTACAGTTTAAAATCGCTTCCAACTTCTTTTCTACAAAGAATTTTTGCCAGAAGAGTGCTGAGAAAAAGTCGCAGATAGAAATGTGAAGAGATGTCTGTGCTGGGTTTTGAACTGCGGCCTCATAACTAATAAGCCAACACACTACCTACTAGACTATGGCGACTATCTTTATTGTCTTTAAATTACGTAACTTTTACGCGTTTTTTCTCAGCACGTTTTACTGTAACTTAGAATTCAAATCTTACACTCGTAGGAGTAGTATAGACTTGCTGCGTCAATCCGCATGTTTTATTTTTTTTTACAAGAGAGAGGACATTGCCGGAATAATCCTTTAATTTCTGTTTCAATGTTGCTACACTTTCTATTTATAATTTTTAAATTTATTTTAAATTTTTTAATTACTGAGAGAAAATAAAACAAAAAAGTAAAAATAACAATTCAATTAAAAGCCTCCATTGTCTCAGTGGTTAAAATCGAAAAACCAAAAATTAACGCATGAATATGGTCAGGTTAGACAAATAAATTAGTGGGCACTTGCCATAATTTTTTTTTTAGCAATAATATGCAATATTAAAAAATAAAATAAAAAAATTAATAAACTAAGTACGCTACGTTTCGATTCATGCAATTCAGGCGTGGTTGATTATTAAAAAATAAAAACAAAATTTTTTATATATAAAATACATACACATAAATATATAATAAAAAGAAATTGGTAATGATATAATAATAACAAATATAAAAAAATAAAAAATTTAATTATATATTATAAACAAAAAAATTAAAAATAAAATTAAAAAAAAAACAAATATAAAAAAAAAAAAAAAATATATATAAATAAAAAAAAAATAAAAATTTTAATATTAAACACAAAATTAAAAAAAATTACAAATATAATATAATGACTACGATATTACATATATCAAATATATATTCAGAGAATAGATATATATATATTAAATAATGACAATATAATAAATATATAAATATATATATATTATTATATAATAATACATATATATAGATATATTGATATTATAATTAAGTAATTCTATAAGAAAAAACCACAAAAACACGTAAAAATACACATCATATATATGTACATTATGCCGAAAAAAAAAATAGAAATAGAAAAAAAACTAGAAAGACCAAAAAAATAGAAAAAAAATTTTGGAATTATATTCATAAACCCGATCATGGTTGGCTAGTTATAGTTGCTCTCTGCATAGAAACAAAAACAAAAAAAAAACTTCTAGAAATTATGAACATTTAATGAAAAATTCAAAGTAAAAAAGTCAGAAAGTAGAAGAGATACATGAATGGCCATAATTAAACGACAAACAACTAAAAGTGAATAAAAGTAAGTTTTTCAACACACACACATACACACAAACACTCAAAAAAACACTCGCCCAGTATAACAACTTTAAGGGGACACTAATTGAAGCACATTCAACTAATTTCCTCACAGGCTTACAAAATGCTCTGCACTACACTCACTCACTCACTCACTTAGCAAATGGCACAACAACATACATATACAGACACACAAATTGCATACATAGAGCCATCTAATGTTGTGACATGTTTAAAAAGAGTTTGTAGAGTTGCTACTTCCACTACTTATAATTACTTTTCTGTTTCCTTTCGCTCTCTCTCTCTCTCTCCCTCACTCTCTCTCTCTCTCTCCCGTTTTTGTATTGCTTTTTATTTGCAACAAAATATGTTACAATTTGCCTGTTTATACTTTAAAGCTCTTTGCTTTTATTACTACAACAACAGCAACAACAACAACAACATTAGTAATAATAATAATAACGGCAACTGTTAAATAGCAACCAAACAACCAACCAAGCAACTTTTGCTAATATTCTCTAAATATGTTGTGTGTTTACAAGGACAGACATGCAGTTATTTGTTCCGTTTTTTTTCATGCATGTGTATGTGTGTATGTGTGTGTGTTCAACTAGTAAGAGTGTACTTTAGATAAATACTATGGGACACATTTACCATGCAAGTATAGTTGCTATGGTCATAACAAAATCTTGTGTGATGTTAATTTGGAACCTCATACCATACGATAGATAAGCCTTCTCTTGAAACTGATTTACAACGAACATGCTGGATCGATACTATTTCAGTAGTAGTATGCGCATGTTAGAGAATGGTATCCAAAGTCATTTCTGAACAACTGAATCTTCAATTGTCTCTTGGACTATCCACTTACTGTCGTGTTATTCAAGTTGAACTAATGGCCATAAAGACTGCCTAGGTTACAGTCGGAAATCAGAGTATGTGGAGTAGAGATATTCGCATATTTCCTAACACTAAGGTGGCCATTTGAAATCGCCATAGTATGGTAGGTAGTGTGTTGAGTTATTAGACGTGAGATCGTGGTTCAAAACCCTGCTCACGCATTTAGAACAAAAACCGGGAAACTTCTGCAAAAAATTCTGAGTGCAAATAAAATTGCCATGGAAAAGTTTCTCAAAAATTTGTCGTTCAGAGTCGGCTTTAACTGTGGGTTCTCTGTCACTTTGGGATAAAATTAACATACAGCAAGGGTGATGGGAGAAACTAGGTTTGTAATTCCAGAGTGATAGTTTGTAGATGATCAATTCAGTAGGTAAATAAGATAGCCATTACTTCCGTAGGCAGTGAGTACATAACATTTAACATTGCCCGAGAATGTCGTGTGCCTGTGGAGAAGATAGCAAGTTAATCAAGCGTTACTCTCATATCGGGTTTTGAATAAGGGGTGTGTGAAGGTAACAACAAAGTGGACTCATATGCAAAGCCTTGTGCAATAGAAAACTCGAATGAATTCAAATGTTAAATTGGTATTCCCTGGTTAAGGGGAATTAAACAAAAAATTTATAAAACTGGTGATTAGGCAGATATGGGCTATTGAGGGTATAAACTGAAGAAGATTATCATTACAGTTATAATAGGACACTAGCCCTAGAAATACATCACAACTACTTCTGCAGCAACAGCTGTAATGGCGACGAAGTAGAGAAGGCCATGACATTACAAAACAATTCTTGGACTCTCAGCATTCATTGACAAAACACGTGTAGATTGCGACCCCGCTTCTCACACTAACCAAGTTGTACGTATTAATTTTATCTATGAGTGGCGAGATCGATTTTAATGTCGACTCCGAACGACAGACTTTTGGAAAACTTTTCATGGCAATTTTATTTTATTCTCCGAGTTTTTTGCAAGAAAACTGTTGGAGGAAGTAGCCGCCAGCTGAAATATTTTTTTTTTAAATTATTTGGTTTTATCGTCTTGACTGGGGTTTGAATCGTGGCCTTACATCTAATAAGACTATCTACTAGACTACAACTACTTTGCACATCTCGTTTACAAATTTCCGCAGATTCGTTGTTTTCTTACCATAAAGACTCAAGCTTCTATTTGGTTAACAGATGTTGTGTGCAAAAATCTTTTGCATACTTATGTCCCCATAGTGCAGGATCATTTTGAGTGAAAAGCTTTTTTTTCTTTTTGTTTTCATATTTTTGCATGCAACATGCTAAAATACAAGTTTTTTTTTTGAACAAAATGAAACGACTGAAACATGTTCAAAACAAAACAACAATTGCAACAACAACAACAACAACATCAACAACACAATAATTATTATAACTAAAAATCACACAATTTTTAGAGAAAACAACTCCACCCAAAAAATTATAAGAAATAATACAACATGACAATAACAATTGCAACAACAAAACAACAATAAATACTGTTTACAATAACAACAATAGAGGGGGCAACGATACAAAACATTAGAGAAAGAGAGAGAAACATTAAAACTTAGTTTCACAAAAATATCTAATGCAGTTAAAATCATTGCAACAACAACAATTACAACAAATAAAACCAAAAAAAAAATAATGAAATTTCCCAAAAACAAAAATGAGAACACAAACACGCTGAAACAAAAATTAGAACAACAAACCTATCATAATGTTGTTATCAACATCGTTTACAACACAAAAAAAAACATGTCGAAAAGGAAAGCTTTTAACGACAACAACAAAAGCAACAACAAAAATGCCAGATAAATAACCTTACACGGGCCAAAACGCCAACAACTGAACTAAACAAGCAGAACTATCTCACATATGGTGGAAAGAAATACATGTACAGTCAAGCCAATGGTTTTGGTTTGTTGGGTTACTATTAAACGTTGCCACATATAGCAAATTTTTGTTGCCTTAATTCTATCAATTTGAAACGTATTTGAAGGAAAATAAGTTCTGATTTTGAGTCTCCAAAATGACCTGTAATAGAAGGACTGTGGTCCACTTGCACTTCTAATGGGAGAAGCTTATGGGCAGTAAGATATAAGCCTTCAAAATCCCGTAATATCTTAAAGATTACATTAGAGACTTTCTAATTCCTAAATAATTGTTTTGGAGAGAAGTCAAGATTCTAAGTTTTAAAGTATAAACCACGAGGTTCTGGAATCTGAAATCACCCTACAAAGCGAAACTAAGTTATTGCCTCTGATCTTAATCCATTTTTTTTTTTTTTTTTTTTTTTTTTTTTTTTTTTTTAAGCCAACAAAGTTTTATTGATATGGAACCACTAAGGAGTTTTGTGGTCGTTCTAGTAGGTAGTGTGTTGACTTATTAGACGTGAGGCCCACGTTTCAAACCCCAGGTCAAACATCTCCGAACAAAACGAAGTATGAGGAGAAAAATATTTCTTGCAACTTCTCTGCGACTGTCCTCTGAGGTAAGATAAAATTGGCGTGAAAAGTTTCTCTCAAAAATTTAGATCCGACTTCAACGTGTGGGTCCCAAAGCTCATTGCATAAATTAACACACAAATATAGTGCTGTAGGAAGACGAGGTCAGGAATAATGACAGAAGAGGTGTATGAAGGAGTTTCAATCGCTCCTTAGTGTTTCCATCTTTTCGACAACATGAATAGTTTTAGTTTCAAAACAATCGCAGAAAATTCTTCCCTGTAGATCAAAACTTAAATATCACTGCGCTCCCAAGGAAAGCAGATCTGTGATATCATCATGTTGTGTGTGATATTTAACACATGAGTGTCGAGACCTACAGTCGACTACGAACGACAGATGTTTTGAAGAAACTTTTCCTGGCAATTTTTTTATTTTTTCTCAGATTTTTTGTCAGAAATCTGCTGAGAGGAAGTCGCCGAAGAAATATTTTTTGCAGATTTCGTTTTCTTGAATGGGGTTTTGAACCGAGATCTCACGTCTAATAAGCCAACTTGACCTACTAGACTACGGCGACTAGGACAACCTCAGCAATGATGTTAGATTAACTGAGAGTTTCGCCGTTAACCATGAAGAACAAACCTAGAAAGTGTAGTTGATTTTGAGAAACATTTCCAATTGGCAACTTCTTCTGCGACTATCCCTCTGAGGGTAAGATAAAATGGCGATGAAAAGTTTCTCAAAAATTTAGAATCCCGACTTTAACGTGGGTCTCCAAAAAGCTCATGCATAAAAGTTAAACACACCAACATAAGTGCTGTAGGAAAGCACGAGGTCGGAATAATGAACAGAAGGAGGTGTATGTAAGGAGTTCCAATCGCTCCTTAGTGTTTCCATCTTTTCGACAACATGAATATAGTTTTAGTTTCAAAACAACGCAGGAAAATTCTTCTCCCCTGTAGTCAAAACTTAAATACCTGCGCTTCAAGGGTTAAAGC
>QOCX01002000.1:12803-25950 GCA_005959815.1 Sarcophaga bullata | reverse complement strand
CGTAATTTTGATCTTTGTTTCCATTTTAATAACAAAGTTTGTCCAGCACTTGCTTGATGGTCTACTAAAATAGTTCTAGAATGATAGGGTTGCCATTTGGGCGGAGAGAAATTTTGAAATGTTATTTTGGCTACAGTAAAGGCATCTTCTATTGAGTATTTCTCTTTCTCAAGTGGTATCTTCCACTGATATTTGTTTTTTATGCTATTCTCTCTCCTGATCAGGAGGGTGAAGGGTGGTTGAGGGACTTTTAATTTTATTATTCGAAAACCATATATTTTTTCCTTCATCCAAAATCGAATTTGTACTGCGTATGAATCCCTCTTTCGTTAGCAACAACGAAAGAGAGTTCATAGCAACTGTTGAGGCTGATCTTTTCTATAAAAAGAGTAACCATATGTACAAATATTGAGAGATACGGCAGAGAGATAGTTTGCATGAAATATAGCCTGGGTCCTATATGCTCTGACAGGACCGTGGAGTTTCTAATGACACTTATTTAGCATGGAGATCGTCTCAAATCAAACAAGTAGATTAAGTAATGATGAAAATGAAGTATCAGAACACATTTTTCGTGCCTGTGAGGCATGAAAGTATTCTGAAAGGACACATCAGGGTAGATATTAGGTACTGGGAAGAGAATTGACCTTGTTGATACCGAATATAATACTGAAATTTAACATAGCAATCAGAGGGATACCCTAGATCAATAGATTGAAGGCAGTATAATAGATCTTATGGTCGTAGTATTATAGCATCTTTTCACGACAGTAAAAGAAAGAGGAGGCGGCTTGAATTCAAAATTTTCAAAAAAAAAAAAATATTTTTTCTTATAAAAAACTAAAATATCTGGCATACATATCCGTTGGCAGTGCTGTCGTTGTTTAGTGGATAACATAGAATAGGTTCGGTAAATTTGGCAGCCTTGTGCAATAGCATATCTTACTTAGGTCTAATGACGTACGATTGTTGTACCAATAGTACAAATTCTCTGGCAATCAACTATAACTCCTGGCTAGTATTTCTCTGTTCAAATTATTTGTGGCTAGACAAGAATCCTTTATCTATAGTTGGGAAATGTAGAACTATGACAGAAAATCAGTTTTGTATAGCCTCTAGACATATTCCCTTTGCAAATGAGTAAAGTTGGTTTGCCACTCTGTAGTTCTATGTTAAGCTAACGTATGAATTCATTTAAATTTTTTTAGAAGCATTTGTAACTACGTCAGCCTTGTTGGTACTTTCAATGTCCCTTTTCTGAGGACTAATATCTCCCTCATGGCCACACAGAATTCTTTGGCAATCTAAGATTTGGTGTACTTGCTCTAGAGGGATCTAATTGTTGCTTTACTGCCAGTAAATATACATTCATTACAACCCTTTAGCCAGGATTACAACCTAGCTTCTTATACCATTCGTGTTGTGTGTTAATTTTATATGTGAGTGGCGGGACCTACAGTTTAAAGTTGAACGACAGATTTTTGTGACTTTTTTCTGGGCAACTCTATATACTCTTAGAGTTTTTGCTAGAGCGCGGCTGAGCGAAAGTCGTTGAAGGAAACTTTTTCAATTTAAGTCAGGGATTAAACCAAGGCTTCATATCTAATAAGCAAAACTATGGCGGCTTCATAACCTGATACCTGATGAATTTGTTTTAATAATTTCTCCAGCAACAATCCCTATATTTAAGAAACTAAACTTTAAGATTAAATGCTGGAAATTGCTTTTTTGAAATTCTTAAGCAAAAAAAGTAAAACGCTCTTGAGATTTGAAGTTATTTGACTTGACGCTCTGCTGCCTTTACAGTAACCGCATAAGAATCAAATAATCAGCAGCTTCAAAATTTGTTGAACTCCTGCGCTACGTTGTTTTTCTCCTCTTTGTTTTTTTCTTTTTCTAACAAAAATTTTTAATTGAATTTTTGCACTTCTTTTGTTTGTTTGCTTTGTTTTAATGCTTGATTTTAAAAGAATGAATAGAAGAAATGGAAAACAAATTGAATAATTTTTTTTCCTATTTTCATACTAACCACACACACACTCACACACATTGTGCTTTTCTTTTCTATTCTTTTTTAATTTCCACTTAATACTCTCAACTACTTTTATGATTATTTTTCTTGTTTTTTTTTTTACTACTTTTCTTAACTTTTAAAAACGTCTTGGTTGGGGATTTTCCAACAATTTTCGTATTTTTTTTTTCAAGATTTTTTCTCTCTTTTATTTTGTTTTTTTGTTTGCTAAAACAAGGTGGTTTTTAAAAAGTATGGCACCAGATTGGTGCATGAAAAGCTAAAAGTGGCATTAAGCAACGCTATATGGAATCCACATTGCGTGAAAAGTTTTAAGTGTTTGACTAATTAATTTCAAATTCTTCTCTCTTATTTATCGTAGTTTCTCTTATTTCTGTGTTTTTTTCTGTTCTTTTCTACTTTCTAAGAAATATTGCCAGTTTTCTTCTCCTGATGCAGAGTTTTTTTTTCGGGTTACTGCATTTGAATGAAAGAAAAAATTTATTTCGTTTTTATGACGGTTTAAATGCAATCTAAAGAGCATATATTTTCTTTCTTCTTGGCATTCATTCTATCATTCATTCATTCATTCATTTCCTTTTCATTATAATTATTGTTTTATATTGAAAATAATTTCCTTTATTGTTCGCATAAAAGAATATTTAAATATGGTATGCAGCAGTTTTTAATCTCTGCATCTGCAGTTTCTAATCTGTTCACACTTGGCATTCCATTTCAATTGCGTTGAAGTAAAAGTGCTTTGTTATCCATCAAACGTAAAGCGTAAAATAAAAATTAATGGTTTTAGCTTTAACAATTAAGAAAAGAGCTGTAAAGAAATACAATAATACGAGAGCATTCCGTCATTCTTTCATTCATTCCAGCATATTTTCAGGTATTGGATGCCTTTAAATGCCTTAAATGCGTTTTAATCGCTTTTTTTACTGTTAATTTCGGTTTTTTTTTGACGCTCACATAATTGGTCATCACAATCCTTCAGTCTTCAGATTTAGGACCTAGCTTACTGCACCACGTACGTTGTGTTTTAATTTTATCCATGAATGGCGGAGGACGTACAGTTTGAAGTTGATTGGAAACAACAGATTTTTGAGAAACTTTTCATGAGCATTTTGTTTTACCCATCAAGTTTTCGGCAAAATCTGCGAGAGGTAGTCGCCGAAGGAATATTTTTTCATATTCAGGTTGTTGGAGATGTCTGATCTTACGTCTAATAAGCCAACACACTACCTACTAGACTACGGCGACTTCAATACATTTATATCGCATGCGATATTCTAAGTATGCCATTTGATGTCATCCTTTAGCTCTTGAATTGTTCTTGACACATTGACGTAAACATTTTCTTTCAAATATCCCCACCAACAGAAGTCCAACGTAGTGAAATCACAGGAGCGTAGTGGCCGGTTAACATCGCCAAGACTTGAGATAACACGGCCATGAATTCTCTCACTTAAAGGAGCTATGAAGTCGTTCGGTGTGTGGCAAATGATATCATATTGTTGCAACCACTTAAGTTCCTAGTTCATTTCCTCTATTTCTGGCCAGAAGAAGTTCATTAACATCTTACGATAACAAATACCATTCACAGTAACTGTTTGGCCAGCCTCTTATTCAAAGGAGTACGGCTCGATGATGCCGCCAGCTCATAAACCACACCACAGCTTCGTTGGCTGTGTGGCGAATGACATTATCATGTTGAAACCATTTAGTTTCTTGGTTCATATCCTCAATTCCTGTCTACCAGAAGTCCAAAATCATCTCGCAAATGTAAACATCATTTACAGTAACTACTTTGCCGATCTTTATGAAATTTTTTGATAAAATAAGGCCTTAGGAAGCTAATAAACCTCATCGAACAGTCACTCTTTGTGGATGTATTGGCTTTTCAACAATCACTCGTGGATTCTCATTTGTCTAAATGCAGCAATTTTGCTTGTTAAATGATTCCACTGTGGTGAAAGGTGTGCCTCGTTGCTGAAAATGATTTCCTTCGTAAAGTTACCAATGCTCAACCAACTACTCGGCGTATTGACGACGCTTGAAATGATCTGTAACTTCAGCCCTTGAATCAATTGAACCTAGTAAGCGTGCAAATTCAAATTTATTCAAAATTCGCATCAGTGATGTTCGTGAGAAGCTTAACTGTTGGACGCGACGATAATGGGTCAAGGTTGACAACTTTTCTGCCACACTAGGGCGAACAACAGCAAAGTTTTCCGCAGAACTAAACATGCTAAGGTATTTTTTTAATTCAAATTTAAAATTTTACAGTGCCAGTTCGCTGGAATTTGCGCACCATTCTCCCGATTGTATACATATTTGGTCGATTATGCTGACCAAAAAAGTGCGGGAAATTCATTTTGATTTTAACGCTTATTTTCGTACAAGGCTTCAACAATCTCAATGCATTAGGAAGGCTCTATAAGTCTGCTCTCTCTAGCAATTTCTGAATATTTAAAGTATGTGGTGTAAGCTTTGTCCATCACGCTCTTAGTACTCAGAAATAAACTTAAGATTCTAGGAGCCTTTAAGACAAAATATCAGCAGCATAAGTAGTGATTGTTCTTAAACAAGTTTCATCTTTAGATATACTGGCCACATTGTAAGTAAATTATACAGTCTACGGATTGTTTCCTGTATGAAATATTTCTACTACGTAGTTTGCCCTGTGATCGCGGATACAATACACAATTAATTTGGTTTACTGGTACTTCAGTCTATATATTTAAAGAATTGGTTTTTCAAATTTATTTTACATCACATTGCTGTCACCGAATAGTATGTTAACTTCCTCGATAAGAGCTCGAGAGTTCCAAAAGGTTAAAATTATCCCAGACCACTTAGGTGGTGTGAGAAGATTATCCATAATCCTTGTTGAGGGCTTGCAGTCTAATTTAGTCATGATTCTAATCAATACTAGCTGGGTTTTAAGCCGATACTAATATCTGTAGGCCTTCAAATAATTTAAACTCCCTTCAGTTAAATTCTAATACACACTTTAAGCATCACAATTCGTTTTCGTTTTATGCAATCATTTGGTCCTCTTTTGAAAATGAAAATCAAAAACAAAGCCCCCATAAAAGAAACACGAATAAATTCAAAAACTAAAATTTTATTTGAGAAATTTGAAAAAGAATATTCAGAAAAAGCAAAGTTTTGTGTGTGTGGGTGTGTGCGTGTGTTTTATTTTCTAATTTTTTTTTCTCCAGCACCACAGATTGTTTTCAAACAAAAGAAACTCAGCCATTGATTTTGTAAATAGTTGTATGCACTTCAACTAACACAAAGTAGTTCAGTTTAACAATAACATTGTTGCTTATTTATTTGCCCAGGAAAAAAAACAACAACAACAACAATAAAAAAGAATTCAAAATGAGAAAAAAAGTATTCGAAGAAGGGGATTCCCAACATAGGTTATGTTAAGTCAAGTTTTCTTCCGGCGGTTGCATCAATATACAGGATTATAGAAGCATTAACATTATAAATGTCAGTCTCGTAAAATGAGGGAGTAGTAGTTACAATTGCCAAAAGTAGTACAATAGGCCTAAAAAGCCTAGGAATTGGTTAGACATTATCTTGCTGATTTTATTTACACAATTTACTTACTTCTGCACAGCATATGCCCAGTTGAAGAGACATTTTTATGTCTTGATAGTGCGTACGCCAATCATATCAACACATTGAATATAATGGCTAGACTAAGAAGTGTGAAGAGGACGACCTTGTATCCGTTCGAAGGACCACATCGAGGAAGCCCTGTCAGCGATTGGTGTAACCACCTAGCGTAAGCAGAGGCAGAGGCGCCTGGAAAGATGTGTTGCGGCAGGCCGAAATCCGTTAATCGAGTTGTTATGGCCAATTAAGTAAATTAAGTACTAAGAAGTGTGATAAGCATTTCCTCATGCACATCATCGCTTTCGAAAAATGAACTGTGGACACAATATGGAAAGACGCACTGCGGTATATTTTTTTAATAAAGAGTAAGGTCCTCATTTGTAGACTCTTTAAGAAGTGTGCTAGTCGCGTCAGCATTAATTAAACAATTTCTCGACTACCTCCTAAGTACAATGGGAAGAATAGCTTCTTTGTCCAACTTTATTTCTCCCAATTCTAGGATAAGAAGGGTAAAACAGAGAACGAAAGCCCAGCGATATTGAGTTAAGGCTTCAAAATCACTTAAATGAACGAATGAACGAATATCAATACAAATCTGTGGTTGTATGTCTTTGATAGATCATGTTGGAAGGATGTACCCTATTGGATCCGCGCGTTTCTGTTTGTTTAAGACTATCAGCTTCTCAATAAATCGACTAACCTACCATTTCTGTCTACTTACAAGTAAAACAAAGACAGTGTTTTAACACTTGATCCTACGTTCCTTCCTTCACATTGCATACAGAAATCTGAGATATCCCATCTACTGATCTAACGTTTAAAGAGACTCTGCTCCATTTGTACTTCTGTTACATTCCTGTTGTACTCCTATTATACTCCTCTTGTACTCCTGTTGTACTCCTGTTGCACTTCTGTTGTACTCCTGTTGTACTCCTGTTGTACTTCTGTTGTACTCCTATTATACTCCTGTTGTTCAGTGTATCACAGAAGTGAACTTTTGCAGTTATGTATTCCATCATAACTAGACTCCGTCATTTTAGTTCTTTCAGTAGAGCATGACTTATCCTTAGTGTGTGACCCGCACTACAGAAATTCACAGGACCTAACTCATTCACTCTAAAGAGGCTTCTATCCTCTTCAAATATTAACTCTGATCAGAAACCCAAGTACTTTGTAAGTTCCCAAAAATTTTTTATTAAAATCTCTTCCACTATTTGGGAATCCCCTATTGAGAGAGAGAAAAACAATTCCAATTCCAATAATAAAAACAGAAACTTTAAATCAAAAAATGCTTTTCCAGAGAAAATAGTACAACACATGCGAATAAAAAAAAAATCAAAATAAAATGAAAACAAAGCAATAGAGATACAAAAATTGTAGTCAACTAAAGCCAATCATTGCTGCAACAATTGCATGCAACAATACTTTACACACATATGAGACTATATAGAGAATGCAACAACAACAGTAACAACAATGACAATAAAAACAAGCGATCAAATTTGACATTCTAAACTATTCAAATGAGAGAAAAACAAAAATAATGGAGAAAAATAAAAATCCACTTGAAATACTTTTGTTTCGGAGGGGAGGGGGGGCAGAATATGTAAAAAATTTAAAAAAAAACAAGAAAATCGATTGAAAATATCACAGCATTTTAAGTGGATTTCTTGTTTTTTTTTTTTTAACCAAAAACATTTTAATTTAGTCAACCATGCCAGTCAGTGAGCCCAGTGAGCAAGCAGGTGATATTGAAATTATTTTTTTTCTATTTAAAATGATAAAATTTTAGTGAATAAAGAATAAAGATTTATTTACGTATTTTGTATCATTAAAAATTAAATCAATAGGGGAAGTTATTGATGGTAATAGGTGACTATATGATGCCCTACATTATAATGTGTTGTGTGGAATTGTAGCACTAAGGCAATTGCAATTGCAACGGCCGTAGTCTGGTAAGTAGTGTGTTGGCTTAGTAGAGGTAAGGCCACGATTCAAGCCCCAGATTGGCAATGTCCAATGAAATATAATTAAAATTTCTTCGGCGGCTTCCTCTCACCCGGTTTCTGGTAAAAATTCTGAGAGCGAAATTAAACTGCCAAGAAAAGTTTCTCAAGAAATCTGCTTTTCGGCATCGATTTCAAACTAAAGGTCACGCCACTCGTGTACAAAATTCACACAGACAACATACATAAGTGTTATGAGAAGCTAGGATATTCTTTTCTTTGCCTTTTCCAAGATTATGATTTCAATTACTCATGCTTACAATCAAATACTTTAAGTACCAAGGCATGTTACCTATTGCCTGCCAATGTACCTGCCAACTATTCATTAAAAAATTTTTTTTTCCTTCTAATCGAAGTACTCATATTTCTTGTATTTATAGCGCATATGGCGTGGGGGTAAGTAAAAATGGCTGTCTATCCAAAAGTAAGTTGAATAAGTCCCCGAAAGTTGAATAGTCCCCGAAATATTTCAACTTTCTAATGAAGTGATTCCAACTACCAATGTCCATGCCTGGCAATTTGTTTATATTGTCCAGAGCGGTATAGTGATGGCATAGTGATGGGCATGTACCCAGTAAGTGCAGAAAAATCTTCTCTTTCTCATCTCTACAGCTACTGACAGATATCGTTTGCCAAGTATTTAAGACCAATGCGATTGGCATGAGTGCCTACAATGCAATGCCCATTGTAACACCACAGTTTTCCATTTTCCCCTAGTCCAGAATCATTCAAACTTTCTGATGAAGCAACTCATACTGCCCGTGTTGAAGATTGACAGCTCGTTTCGCTTGCTGGGTTGGTAGGCAGCAAGGTGATTTTTCATTCTCTGGCATAGCGTTGGATATGTTCCCAAAATAGCTGAAGAACAGTCTACTCTTCTTCCTCATTTCTATAGCTTCTGCAATAATCGTTTGCGAACTATTCCAGATCAATGCGTCTTGGATGCAATACCCAGCCCATATACAGCCATACAGGGTCAGTGTCTTTGGAGTTTTAAATATACTTTCTGTCGCCTTCTATACACATACATACATACATATATAATTGGCCATTACAACCCTTCCAGTCATGATACGGCCTAGCTTCTCACACCACTTATTTGGGTGGCTAATTTTATACATGAGCGGCGGGACCTGCAGTTTAAAGTCGACTCCGAACGACAGATTTTTTTGAGAAACTTTCATGGCATTTTATACTCTCAGAGTTTTTGCCAGAAATCTGCTGAGAGGAAGTCGACGAAGAAATATTTTTCATATTTCGTTTTGATGTCTGACCGGGGATTCGAACCCTGGCCTTTCGTCTAATAAGCCAACACACTACCTACTAGACTACGGCGCCTTCTATACAGCTGTGGCTAAATTTTAGGCGGTGTTCTGCACGTATTCAAACTTTTCAGCCAGTGTTGACGGAACCCATGACCGCATTGTCAGTTATAAGCTCGCAGGTCTTTAGAAGAGTCATTGGAGAGTTCAATGGTTGTGCCACACATGGCCAGTTTAAGTGCTTTACAGTTACTTAGAATGTTAATGTATGCTGGTAGGCATACAATACTTACATCATATTGTTCTGCTATCTCGTTGGAATATCTGTGATAGTTACTAACTGTTTTGGAGTTCACTTCGTTGGAGGCATGGCCTTTAATAGAAGGATGACTGTCAGAAAGCATGGTAATATCTCATCTGGTGATACAAACATCTTCAATAATTCTAGCCGCAGCCTGTATTGCCAATACTTCCACCTGATGGATGTAGCTGTTATTCGTTAGCCTTGTGAACTGGGCTATTCCAATCGATTTTGAATAAATGCCGCCACCATTTCCGTTCTATTTACTGTCATCATGCAAGATCAATATGGAGTTTTTTACGAGGTATAATGCACCATTTTCCAAACCTCTTTATAAGCAATGGTTGCCACGAGTTTTCTTGAGATGTCGTATCGTACATATGGCAACTCTGGTAGGTAGGTTGATAGTTATAGCTTTGATACCAAAAGCTCACTTGTGGCACGCATAGCGACCTGTTGTTATAGCAATTATGGTCGTGGTGAATTTTCTTCTGCGAAAGCTTTTTCCTGTCCATGGCATGTTAGATTAACTACGAAATATTGTCCTGAAATGCAATTCTCTTGACCTTCCCTTCCACAGACCATATTCCTAGATTAGATTGTAAGAAAAATTAAATAATATTCGATAAAAATGCATTCAAATAAGGTTAAACCTGCCCTTTTTGGTATGTTAAAGCTATGCTATGTCAGTAAATCTAGGCCATGATAACACAGATAACATGTTATCGATTGCATCTGAAACCCGTCCACAGAATTCTCTAACATTCTCTAATGTTTCTCAAAAACTATATTTTTTCTTCGTTTCAATTTTTCAATTTTTATAAAAATTTTTTCAAATTTTAAACGCTTTTATTAATAAATACGTTTGCTAAATGAATATTTTAAAAAAGAATTAAGAAAACAAAAACAACTCGAGGCGTTACAAAAATAAAACCATGGTCAACTAACCCTACTGACTGATTTCATCATTCATTCGGGGGACTTTAAAGTTTTTTTTTCTTTTTTCTAAAGTTTTGTGGTTAGAAAAAAATCAAACATTTCACCAAAAATTATTCAACATCAGATCGTACATACTTTAAGCAAAGTTGAATTTAAAGCACTACGGGATTTGAATACGTTTTCAAACGCATTTATTTTGTTGCGGTGTTGTTGTTGTTTTGTATCTGTGTCTGTATGAAGAGCATTTGTTTATTTAACTGATAGTTTTAATCATGGAATAGAAAAACACACACACACACACACACATACACTGTTAACACTGACTAGTAGAGTATAGAACAAGAACAAGAAGAGAGAAAAAATTTTTTTTTATTCGCAATTGTCAACATTTTGTATGCATGAACTTTGGCTAAAATTGAAGTACAATTATTTTGTTCTTTCGCAACAATGACTGACACAACCACACACAAAACACAAAAAAAAAAAACCAAATTTATATGAAAACTATTACCAACACATACATACCATACAAACACATATACTTACATAGGAGTATGATATGTATAGAGGGTTATAAAACGACAACTACAACTTTACCAAATAACAATAAGCAACAGAGAAAAACAACAACAACATAACAGCAACCAGCAACTAGGCAACACTTTGTCAGTTTGTATGTCAAAAAGGTTGATGCTGTCAACACACATGACAACACTTGCACTACAATAATACTGACACTGAGAACACTGGAATTGCTTGTGATTACAGTGCGGGCTAATTGTATTTGGTACGGGTATGAATAAATACGGTGTTAAAGCATATTTAGTTGACAAGTTCGCCGCTAGTAGTGGTGTTGGCTTATTAGACGGTGGAGATCACAGTTCAAACCGCAGGTCAGACATCCTCAACAAAACGGGAGATAGAACCAATATTTTCTTCGGTTACTTCCTCCTAGGCAGGGGCGGTGGCAAAAACTCTGAGGATAAAAGCAATTGTCAGGAAGAGTTTCTCAAAAATTCAGTTGTGCGGAGTCGACATTATACTGTAATACACACAACCTAAAGGGATGGAAAAAGCCATGTTGTAATCCTGACTGAATGGTTGTATGTAATGTATATGTATGTCTGTGATGTAGTTAGACGAATGTTAATATTTAAGACCGTGTAATAAAAGCCTATTATAGCATACTACTCTTGGCTTAAGTTGATCTGGGTGTATTGTATTGGTGTTGTAAAGTTTGTTTTAGCTAGGTAAGTTGGTCCATCCAACAACTCAGATCACATGAGGGCCCATCGTGAGGTGACCGTTTCTTCCATTATCTGCTGTACTGGAATCACTAGACACTTCTGATGATGCATCTTCGATTGTCAATATCATGCTTGACAGTTCATCAAGTTTTCCATGGTAGTAGGCTTCAATATGCCTTTTCACCCTACAACACAAAGCTGGACATGTTCCCAGTAGGTAAAGAATAGTTTCATCTTCTTTTTCATTTGGGTAGCTCATACAGAATCATTTGAAAGGTGCCGTATATCAATACGTGTGTTCATAATACAATGACCTGTCATGACCCCGACGACCACACTGAACGTCCTTCTTTGGGGTTTGTGCAGGCTTATCATGTGCTTGACATCCAGGTATGTATGTAGGTAGGTTAGGTTAGAGTGGAAGCTTTGATGACCAAAGCTCACTGTTGTGACGCCACAGATAACGCAGTTCCTTTACTGACCGGGTTTCACCAAACTAGAGAAGAATTGGTGTCAGGGTTGCACCTTTCCCATCAAGCTTGGCTAGATTTTTTGCATCGTTTTGCCGTGCTCGAAGCCGCAGTAGCCTAGCTCTAGTGAAAATTTCTTCTTGTTGAACTAAAAGCGTAAGAAGAACAAGAAATCGATAACAAGGATGTAATTTCGATGAATTTTGGACGAAATTTCTAAGAATCTTTTAAGAATTTAATGGACATTTGTATTGGGTAGAGTTTTATTTGGATTTTCCGTACAACAGAAAGGATTCGCTGTCTATGTCCTTCCCGTTTGGTTGTCGTTCAAAATATCGCCCGCAATATTAGCGGTAGCATGTAGTCTCTGGTCTTTTTAAGAGTTGAGTCTCCCTGCATAGTATCATTGGCTTACATCAATTAAAAAAATATTGCGATTATTTACACTGTCCTATTATTTCGATATTACTTACTTTGATTGTTATTTACCCTGAAGCATAGTATCACTGGGCTCCGTAAAAGAGAAAATTGGAATTTATCATACTGGTCCCTATTATTTTCCAATCTACCGAACTTCGTTTGTTATTTACCCTGAATTTTAGCACGATTGGTTTACTAAAATAAAAATGAAAAAATTGCAATTTCTTACACTGTCCCTATTATTTTTCAATCGACTGTACTTCGTTTGTTATTTGCTTGAATTTTTAGTATGAGCGATTTACTAATATAAAGTAAAAAATGCAATTCCTTAGACTGTCCCTATTATTTCTTAATCTTACGTACTTTATTTTTTCTTTCGGAAGCAACTGTCTATTTCCCGTTTGTTTTTTGTTTTGTTTTTGTGTGTTTATTTTCAATTCACATAATGTCATATAAATCGTAGTCGTATCGAACAAATGCACTGGGCGTGTCAAAATACGTTTCTCACCAATTTCCGTTTTCACAAAAAAAAAAAAAAAAAAAAAAAAAAAAAAAAAAAAAAAAAAAAAAAAAAAAAAAAAAACGGCTGCCTTTGCTAAAAAAAACAGAATCTAGTTTTTATGTGCTTTGATGAGTTTTTCCCATTTCAGTAGGTGCTGCTAACGTTTGAAATGTTAGGCAAAAGGTCACAAGGTTTATACCCTCTACGCATATTCCAATGAGGCTTTTTTGATGAATAAATGCACAAAATATTGTAGTGTGGGGTCGTTAACTTGTTCACGATTTTAAAAAATTTTTTAATTTTTTTAATTTAAAAATTTTCTTAAATTAATTAAGATTTCCATCTCTCTCTTT
>QOCX01002000.1:0-12174 GCA_005959815.1 Sarcophaga bullata | reverse complement strand
CGCCGTAGTAGTGTGTTGGCTTATTAGACGTGAGATCACAGTTCAAACCGCAGGTCAGACATCCTCAACAAAACGGGAGATGAACAATATTTCTTCGGTTACTTCCTCCTAGCAGGGGCGTGGCAAAAACTCTGAGGATAAAGAAAGCAATTGTCAGGAAGAGTTTCTCAAAAATTCAGTTGTGCGGAGTCGACATTATACTGTAATACACACAACCTAAGGGATGGAAAAAGCCATGTTGTAATCCTGACTGAATGGTTGTATGTAATGTATGTATGTCTGTGTATGTAGTTAGACGAATGTTAATATTTAAGACCGTGTAATAAAAGCCTATTATAGCATACTACTCTTGGCTTAAGTTGATCTGGGTGTATTGTATTGGTGTTGTAAAGTTTGTTTTAGCTTAGGTAAGTTGTCCATCCAACAACTCAGATCACATGAGGCCCATCGTGAGGTGACCGTTTCTTCCATTATCTGCTAGTACTGGAATCACTAGACACTTCTGATGATGCATCTTCGATTGTCAATATCAATGCTTGACAGTTCATCAAGTTTATCCATGTAGTAGGCTTCAATATGCCTTTTCCACCCTCAACACAAAGCTGGACATGTTCCCAGTAGGTAAAGAATAGTTTCATCTTCTTTTTCATTTGGGTAGCTCATACAGAAATCATTTGAAAGGTGCCGTATATCAATACGTGTGTTCATAATACAATGACCTGTCATGACCCCGACGACCACACTGAACGTCCTTCTTTGGGGTTTGTGCAGGCTTATCATGTGCTTGACATCCAGGTATGTATGTAGGTAGGTAGGTTAGAGTGGAAGCTTTGATACCAAAAGCTCACTGTTGTGACGCCACAGATAAACGCAGTCCCTGTACTGACCGAGTTTCACCAAACTAGAGAAGAAATTGGTCAGGGTTGCACCTTTCCAATCAAGCTTGGCTAGATTTTTTGCATCGTTTTGCCCGTGCTCGAAGCCGCAGTAGCCTAGCTCTAGTGAAAATTTCTTCTTGTTGAACTAAAAGCGTAAGAAGAACAAGAAATCGATAACAAGGATGTAATTTCGATGAATTTTGACGAAATTTTCTAAGAATCTTTAAGAATTTAATGGACATTTTTGTATTGGGTAGAGTTTTATTTGGATTTTCCGTACAACAGAAAGGATTCGCTGTCTATGTCCTTCCCGTTGGTTGTCGTTCAAAATATCGCCCGCAATATTAGCGGTAGCATGTAGTCTCTGGTCTTTTTAAGAGTTGAGTCTCCCTGCATAGTATCATTGGCTTACATCAATTAAAAAAATATTGCGATTATTTACACTGTCCCTATTATTTCTGAATATACTGTACTTTGATTGTTATTTACCCTGAAGCATAGTATCACTGGGCTCCGTAAAAGAGAAAATTGGAATTTATCATACTGTCCCTATTATTTTCCAATCTACCGAACTTCGTTTGTTAATTGCCCTGAATTTTAGCACGATTGGTTTACTAAAATAAAAATGAAAAAATTGCAATTTCTTACACTGTCCCTATTATTTTTCAATCGACTGTACTTCGTTTGTTATTTGCCTTGAATTTTAGTATGAGCGATTTACTAATATAAAGTAAAAATTGCAATTCCTTAGACTGTCCCTATTATTTCTTAATCTACTGTACTTTATTTTTTCTTTCGGAGCAACTGTCTATTTCCCGTTTGTTTTTTGTTTTGTTTTTGTGTGTTTATTTTCAATTCACATAAATGTCATATAAATCGTAGTCGTATCGAACAAATGCACTGGCGTGTCAAAATACGTTCTCACCAATTTCCGTTTTCAAAAAAAAAAAAAAAAAAAAAAAAAAAAAAAAAAAAAAAAAAAAAAAAAAAAAAACGGCTGCCTTTGCTAAAAAAAACAGAATCTAGTTTTTATGTGCTTTGATGAGTTTTTTCCCATTTCAGTAGGTGCTGCTAACGTTTAAATGTTAGCAAAAGGTCACAAGGTTTATACCCTCTACGCATATTTCCAATGAGGCTTTTTTGATGAATAAAATGCACAAAATATGTAGTGTGGGGTCGTTAACTTGTTCACGATTTTTAAAAATTTTTTTATTTTTTTAAATTTAAAAATTTTCTTAAATTAATTAAGATTTCCTGTGCTTATAGGGTGTGTATCAGCTTTAGTCCATAAAAAAAAGTAAAATAATGCGATTTTTGAATTGAAATGTCCAAAGTCTAGTCTGCTATGTACTGACCATTGTTTTCTTATGTCATTTTTTCTGGTTTTTATTTAAATTTCAACGTTTTTTAATGACATTTTTTGAATAATTTTTTTTTAAATTTTATTTTTTCGTTGTTGGCAAACATTCAAATGCAGCATAATTTCCATTTTATTAACACTTTGAAAATGCTTCTGTGGGCTCTTGAAAAACAAGTGTACAGATGAGCTGTGTGCTGACTAGACAAGTGCAATATGGTCTGACAAAAAGGGGGGTTTCAAATCGTGTGGCAAATAATGTCGGAATTAAACGTCAATATGTTAAAACCTAACTTTGTAGGCACATATGTCTGTATGTAGCTCGATATATAGGGTGGGTTATCTAACGGTTTAAATTTCAATTACCGGTTATTTCAAATCTGGCAATACGAGCTCTCATCTAGGAAATCAAGACACTCCTCGGCGACAACTATAAATTAAACTTAAGAACTCTTTTCAGAAAATACAGATTGGGGTACTAGGGTCTCCACTGAACGTAATGAATGGATTTACGCTTGAGCAACGTTGAGATTTTTTGAGGCAACGAGAAACGGCACGATGATGTTGACTTTGATAAAAAAATCTTATTTTCGAATGAAGCTCATTCTTATCTTGGTAGGTAGGTTAATAAGCAAAATTGCTGTTATTTAAAGCTCAGAAAAACCACACAAAAGCCACCCATTACGAGTGTTTGTTTGTTGCGGCTTGTTGAGTGGAGTCATCACGGCCCAAATTTCTCCAAAAATAAGGAAAACGCGATCAGCACGCCTGTAGCACCATGATAACCAATTTTTGTTATCACCGTTCTTCATGCTATTGTCGTGAACGATGTCTGGTTTTAACAGGATGATGCAACTTGTCACACATCTCATGAAACAATCGATTTGATGACATCAAACGTGTGATGACTGTAAAATTAGCCTTAAAGGTGATGTTAATTGATCGCCAAGAAGCTAGGATTTGACACTGCTGAACTGTTTTCTGTGGGGCGCCGTTAAAGAAAAGTGTTATGCTGAGAAACCAACAACAATTGAGCATTTGTAGGCCAACATTCGTGATACCATTGCCGAAATACGACCCCATACATTCGGAAAAGTGCATGAAAATTGGAACAAATGAGGTCCTGTAAGGCCAGCCGCTGTTGCCACATAAATGAAATAACATTCCATTGCTAAACGGAACAATTGTACTTCATGGGCTTATAATTATGATTTGCTAAAGCTAAAGCTGAAGTAGCCGTAGTTTAGTAAGTAGTGTGTTGACTTATTAGACGAAAGGCCAAGGTTCGTATCCCCGGTCAGACATCAAAAACGAAATTTGAAAAAAATATTTCTTCGGCTTCCTCTCAGCAGATTTCTGGCAAAAACTCTGAGAGTAAATAAAATTGTCATGAAAAGTTTCTCGAAAATCTGTCGTTCGGAGTCGACTTTAAACTGTAGGTCTCGCCACTCATGCATAAAATTAGCACACACAGAACATAAGCGATGTAAGAAGCTAGGCCGTAATACTGACTGAAGGTTTGGAATGGCCAATTATGTATGTAATCTAAAGCTACTTCCTACTTCTACCATCAGCAATACAAACCTATTACTATGTTCCTTACAATTAACACCACCTTTTACCACAACCCTTTTACCAAATGAAACCATCACTATGGAGATGCATGCCACTGAGATAAGTAGTCGTCCATTCACTTTATGTATTGCACTTCTCCAACCACGTACATATATGTGTGTATGTGTGTGTATGTGTATGTATGCAGCAAACATGCCAACAGAAAATTGATTATAAAATGATTTATGAGGGCAAAAATCCAGGCAACTTCTGTGTGATTCTTCTTCTTTTTTTAATGTTGCAATATCCGTTTCGCTGTCTGTCTGTCTGTCTGCTCGCTCTTCTTCATACAATACAGAGCATTCCATGGTTATAAATTCACATATTGTTTGTTTTATCCAACATTGTTGCCACAATTTTAGTTACTGCCGCCCATTTTTTTTCTTTTTCTTTGGCGTTTTTTTTTTTTTTTGTTATGAAGTATACACACACACACGGTTTCTGCTCGTTTCAAGTTGTGTTTTTTTTTTTGTTTGTTTTTGTTTTGTAATACTCAACGTAGTAATGATTTTCACACTCTATTTTCAGTTACAATCTCAGTTACTGGCATGAATTTTAAACGAATTGTGATTCACATCAAGTAACAGACTGAATGAGTGGGCGAGTGAGTGAACGAGTGAGTGAACGAGTGAGTGGCCATTACATTAAATAAGTTACGAATTGAAAATAATTGAATATTTAATGCACTGACAATTGAATTAAGGAACTGTTTTTTGGTGTTGTCTAGGATTTGGGTAAAGGAAATCATCATTTGAATAAACATTAAAGCCAACATTTACTCTTGCTCTCAGTCGAGATAGTCGAAAACCTTTGTTAATAAAATTTAATTTGAAGGCGTATGAGTAATTTCGATTTGTTGAGGAAAATATTAATCATACGTCGTGTTATGCAGGGTTAAACGACTAAGTTGTTCTTTAAAAGTTATTTTAAACATACATACGTAATTGGTCATTACAACCCTTCAGCCAGGATTACAACCAAGCTTTTCACATCACTCGTGTTGAGTTTCTTAATTTTATACATGAGTGGCCAAACGTACAGCTTAAATTCGACTACGAATGACAGATTTTTGGAGGAACTTTTCAGGGCAATTTTATTTACTTTTAGAGTTTTTTTTCCAGAAATCTGCTGATACGAAGTCTCCGAAGAAATATTTGTTGTTTTTTCGTTTTGTTAGAGATGTCCGACTTGGAGTTTGAACTGTGGTTTCACGCTTAATAAGCCAATACACAACCTATTAGACTACGGCGCCTTAACCTTTTTTTTTATAGCTTTACACAGTGCTATTTCGCATAAAATATTTCATGAAATTTTAATAAATTGAACAACATCTCGGTGTCCAATAAATATCCTCTTCTAAAGACACGACCATGTCCTTAAGTCGTTCGCTTATAGCGCCATCCTGTTGTTACTCTCTAGATCATACATTTCATGCTGAAAAAAGTTGGTTGTCATTGACACTGATCGTTTGGTCAACGTTGTTATCAAAGGAATATGAACAGATGACGCCACTTTGAACGACAGGTTTTTGAACATCAGTTTTATTCAAACTCAGATTTTTTTTTGCCAGAAGCCTTCTGAGGGTAAGTTGCCGAAGAAATGTTTTTCGTATTTGTCCCAAGTTTGAGATGGCTAAGCCAGCGCTTAAATACAATACAACAAACCCAAAAATAATATGGGGGGATCAAATGTTATGACATTTGTCTGTCTTAGTGTTAAGGAATCAATTTTCATGGTCATAACATTAAGATCTTTGAGTTTCCTATGTTTTTACCACTTGCAGTTCAATTAATGTTTGTTATCAAGCTGTTACAAGCATCCTGTCGTAGGAACTATTCTGTTCTATACAATCATTCAGAGGCTCTTGTGAAAACGAGTGAGTTGAAGCAGAGATTATGGTATGGTGTTTTGCAAACTGTCAATAGCGAGTAGAAAATTGTATCAATTTGTCTTACAACTGGAAGAAATTGTCCATAATTCCACCAGAACGGGTCTGCAAACATTGGATTAATATTGCCGCTTACAAAAACCGCTACTCTTACAGGAATTGTGGATGTAAGTCCTCTACGATGCTAGTCTCTAGTATAGGACTTAGAATACCTCAGTGTATTCAAGTAAATTATACACATCAGACCGTTTAAATTGAATGGAATTATTCCTCTTCACCGATATTTTTACAAACAGATCGTAATCGTTCCCTTAAAATTCAAATAAATGTTTCTGTGATTGCTCATAGACTGAATATTCTGAGTGGCAGGGGTTACACATACATACACACTTAATAAGTCATTATAACGCTTCATTCAGGATAACGACCTAGTTTCTTACACTACTTATGTTGTGTGCATTAGTTTTATACACGAGTGGTAGGACCTACAGATTCAAGTCGACTCCGATCAAAAGATTTTTAAGAAACTCGGAGTTTTTGTTAGAAATCTGCTGGGAATAAGTCGTCGAAGAAATATTTTTTCATAATTCGTTTTATTGAAGATGTCTGGCCAGGGGCTTGAACCCAAGCCTTATGTTTACTAAGCCAACACATTATTTACTAGATTACGGAGACTACAAGTGCAAGCTTTAGTATCAGATAATCTGCGTTTCATTTTTCCTATCATCACCTTACTTAAAAACTTCAATATTGTCAGGTCATTGGAAATGTCCTTTGAAATAAGTATCCTTTTCAAGGACTTGACTTGCGTATTCAGAATAATGCCACAATTTATTTCAAATTAATATCGCTTTGCAATATCGATAAACCAATTTAAAAATATTACACACGAAAACACAATACAATACAATGCAACAAGGTTGCTTATTTTCTCGCTCTATGTCTTGCCCTTCATGAGTATCTGTAGCTTGCTGCTAACTATGTGGACAATTTTTAATAAATTTGTAAAGAAAACTAATGTGTAGAGTATAGTTCATATGAGCACAGCATTTACTTACAACAGTACAGGAGTACGAGTGTTTATGTGTGTGTATAGTTATGTGTGGCATTCTTAATTCATGAAATATTTCATATTTCAACAATAAACCATCTACACCAAGGGTAAATTACATACACACACACATACATAAGCAGTTGTGTATGTGTATCTTATGGTATCTTACACCAGGTTCAATAGTCATTGTAATAGATAGACAGACAGACAGACAGACAGCCACCTGTTTAGATGCAAGCTATGTTGCAAGTTTAACTATTCAATAAATAAAGTCGAGTTTTTTTTTATAGCAACACAGTAGCAATATGTGTTTGTATATGTTTGCCCTGAAACTTGTATGGGAAATAGCTCCTCACCGTTATAACTTGTCGACATTTGTGTGAAGATACAATCGTATTTCTTCTTCTTCTTCTTCTTCCAAATGTTTAATGAATTGTACAACAAATACAACAACAAACAACGTACATACAAAAATATATTTCCACAATAATAAACTCAATATCCTTCTCTAACCAGCATGTACACTCGCAAAGTTGAAAGTTTTCACAGGCAGACAAACAGACAGAGAAGGGAAAGCATACGTACGACACGTTTAAAATGTGCATTGCCCAGTACATTAATGTGTTAAAATAACGATACAATACGTTACGTTGTTGCATTCTCATACACATGCATGTGAGTCATACATTTCTCTATGTATGTATTGTACTGGTCGTAGGTATGTGTTCAGACCTAGTTTATACGACGTTAGTAAATTAATATTGCCATGCAGGTTGCAATGGAGAGCTGAAGAAGAAAGCGACTATATATCATTGTAACACCTGCGTGTTTATATTTACTGTATTGCAGCATTTTATATGTCACATGAATGTGAGTAAAATATACAGAAAGTGGTCAATTTATTAAGGACAAAAGGAAATTTTTAATTACTTAAGAAACTGTTGCATGGTTGGACCTTTATTGTAAGAAAAACCAGACGTTATCTCTGGATGACTGGTCACTCTAACATCCTAATAAAATAATTATCGACTACCATCCTCCTTCAATTGGCCACACCCTATCCTTCTACATAAAATGTGTGGCAATTTAATATAGAAAGCATAAGTGCAGTTTAAATTTGTTTGATTTTCAATTTTTATTTTCAACGCTGTTCTCTCCTTAAACACATTCTTGTTGCTTTTCAAGTTTATTTTGCAACGGCATACCAAATATTCCACTTGAATTTGAAAAAGAAATTCACACCACTTCTATGGTGTTTAGCTTTTGAACTCCAGCAATTCACAAATACAACAAACATTGACCAAATAAAGGTCAATGGGGACACCAAATAACTATTCAAAGGTAAAAAAGTTGAAATAGAATTTGATTCGAACACACGAAAATGTAATTCAATTGACAATTGAGTATGAGAAAATCGTTGTAAAAAAGAAACGAAAACTAAAAAAAGGAAATAGAATTGCCAACCTGTAAAATTAAGTTGTAAATGGAAGCTAAAGGGATATATTAAGGGGATATTACGTCATATATTTTGTAAAAGACAGAGGCCTTTAATAGATTTTAAATTGAAATCTAATGACAGTGTACCTCAGATGTCTTACGTCTGTAATGTGCGGAAGATTATTTTAAGGTTTTCAGCATTTCCTTGTCTGCACCACTGTGGTAAGCGCTCACGTTAAACCTCTTGCTCGCGTTCGATTCGAACAAATACTGTTTAAACACCCTTCTTTGCTTACATCCCGATGTTTCTATATAAGCAAGATTTCTACGGAGATTCTCGGGCAGAACTTTGTATAAAAATAGAAAAAATCTTTTATAAAGTTGTAGTGGAAAAGCGTAATCGAAAGAATATGACTCTTTATCCTGCTGTTCGTAATTGAGAGTAAAACGACAGACAGTTCAGTGTCCTTATTATGTTCTGATTATCCCCCCAAAGCCTACGCCGATATACGTATGCTAAAAGCCTCCTCATATCGAACCATACCTCTTTCGATTAGATGAAGTATATTGCCTCCATCGGAGTATTGTTGTTATCGGACCAAGTTTACCTAAACAACGCATTCTTTGAACCCTTTGACTTGTTCTATTGGTTGCATTTCCTTTCTATCGATGTCCATCAGACCACTACAGCATAAGTTGGAATAGGTCCAATCATGCTCCTGTAGAGCCAGTGCGTTATTCTTGGTGTGAGGCCCCATTTAAAACCTTTGGTTCTTCTACATATAAGCCAGAATCTTAACAAGACTAAGTAATACAAATTTATGGTACACACATGAGACAAACACAGATAGTGGCGATAGAGTGGAGTAGCGCCTAGGACGTAGGTATCTCCTAAGTGGAAGTTACGCTACCGAAAGATCTGCGAATTTAGACAACGGGACAGTCGATAGTATTATCTGGAAAGTCAGGCTCCCGTTCTAAGCTCCTAGCTTTTATGAGATTGATTCGTCAATAGTAAAGTAATCAGGTTGGGAGGGAAAACGGAGTGAACTATTGCTGAATACTGGGCAATGATTAGGACAAATTAAGTTGTCCAGTAAAATTTCCATATTGCTGATGAGTTTACCAGTAGTTGTCGTAGTCTAGTAAGTATTTGTTGTCTTAACAGACGTAAAGTCAACGTTTCAAACCCCAAGTCAAACATCTCCCAATGAACGAAATATGAACAAGTATTTCGTCGTCGAGTGTCTGTCGGCAGATTTCTGGCAAAAATCTTAAAGTAAATAAAAAATTTCTCACAAAATCTTGTCAGCTGGTGTAGACATTAAACTGTAGGTTCCGTCACTCATGTATAAAATGAACGCACACAGCATAAAGTTGGTATGATATACTGACTGATCGGTTGTATGTATGTATGATGAGTTTACCAACTTTCTGTGGAGTAAGAAGAGTAGTTTGGAGTGGTGGATACCCTGCGAAAGAGTAGGTAGAGGCTAGGCGAAAACTATCAAGCTAGATTGACTTGAGAGAATTAAAACTTTTGGAAGGCAATTGTAATGAAGAGACATTTAAGTGTTGCATCAAACTATCCATTAATGGCTGGAAACTTCTAACCGGTTTACTGATCATTTGTAGATTGAGGGCAGTAAAGTAAATCGACTGCTGATTTTTAGTATCTTTGTTTTGTTTGAGCTGTTGAGTCGCCGTAGTCTTAGTAGATAGAATGTTGGCTTATCAGACGTGTGGTTACGGTTCGAACCATGTATGTATCTATGTATGTATGTTTTTTCATTTTTTTCTAGCTTTACGAGCTAAAGGTTGGTTGGGAATCTTCAAAAGACTTGGTAGCCCGGTATACCCATTGTGCACGATTCGCCGCAAGACTTCCTCACGGCTTGTTAAGCGTAATCCTCGTTCGTGCGGACAGTATCGGTTAACCGATTCGTCTCCCACCGGGACCACAATCAAGGTCTGTAATTCGCTGGAACGGAGGGCACACCCTGTAGGGCTGATTTTTTCGGGTCGTGTTGGTTGTATCTCATGTGATTTTTGTGGCTGTTGAGGCGCCGGGTGACTTCCGTAATTTGCTGCTGAAGTCGTTGGCGGTCTCTCAGCCAATTTTGCTGCAGCAATACATTCTTGCGAACAAAATGACAGCAGCGTGCGGTTCAATTCTCGCATTTGAGATGTTCACACATTCAGGTGCTAACGGGACATTGTCGGGCGTTCAGGTACATCGGGATATGCCTACTTGTGCCTCTCGGTGATCATCGTTATTCTGCCAGGAAGGTAAAGAAAACATGCCTCCGCCGTTTCCCTTTCATTTCAGGTGCATGCTTTATCCGCTATGTCGGTGGACCAGTAGTTTATAGAGAGGTGCATGCTCATACAAATTCTATAGCCGGTTAGTGGGTTAGCAATGGGTCAGGGTGGAAGGAGTGCAGCGGCTGACCGTAGGCTTCCTCTTGATCTATGTTCGCGTGTATTACTCGTGTCATGGTTCTGTTGCAGGGGTTCGATCCTTGTCCCGTTGGTGGAGATTGAAGCCAGGTATTGCTGCCATCGTATCCACAGCTATCATCCAATTGAGGGTTGAAAAACAGGTTTCGAAACGGTATCGCGTTCAAGGAACTCCATTGATCTCATGTTTTTCACCTTGTCTAGCTTCCACTACCTAGCTTCAGGGGCATCATTGAGGTATGGTATGTATGGGTTCATGGTACTGTATATGTAGATGTTATGGTATGATAGTAATGTAAGTGTATGTATGTAGTGTATGTATGTGATGTATGGTTATGTCATGTTACATGTATGTAGGTGGGGTATTGTATGTATTTATGTATGTGATGTATGTATGTATGTATGTATGTATGTATGTATGCATGTAAGTAAGATGTATGTATATGTGTATGATAAAATAAATTTTGAAAAATTCTCCTTAAAATAATTAATTTTTTTTAATTAATTTTCTTTTTAGCTTTCGTCTTTGTATCATGAGTTTTATTTATTCACAGCTTAACATTCTATGCACATCTCCATAATTGTGTGTTTGACAAACTTTATTATTTTATTACGAAGTTATTTTTAATTTACAAAAAAGAATTGCAGTTTTTTGCTAATTTTTTTAATTTCTTGTTTTTTTTATACATTCATACAGAGGAAGAGAAAAAAGAAAGAAAATGCATAAAACATTCAGTGCAGTTGCACAATATACAGGCAGTCAGATGTCAACAGTATTTTTTAGCTTTTAATCCAATTCAATTTCATTATGCACTCGTCAAATCATTCATGATGATTTAATTATTTAATTCTCTCGCTATATAAATACTGCTGCTGCTACTACAAATAAATAAAAAAAACCGAACGAAAAACAACGAAACAGAAAGGAAATTTAATAAAAAGTTATAAAAAATGTAGGAAATGAACAAAAAAAAAAAAATAGAAAATTTACAGTTAAATGCTTTATGTCACATATAAAGTGTTGAATAAAATTATCGTCTACATTTTGGCGAAAACCAAAAAATATTTATGCGAGGAATTTTTTTTTTTAATAAAAAAGACATAAAAAACGTTGATTGAGATTAAGTGCAGGATTTTTTAAAATATTAAATTTGTATACGATATGAATATTTAGGATGAACAAATATTCATATGGAAACGATTTTTAGGGGCTTACAAGAAAATATTTTATAATTGCACAGATCTACGGGACAACAAGATGTTTGTGCATAGGATACTCATTAGCAGTAATTATATTACCACACACAACAGTAGGTTGCTTAACGGCTGATATTCTAAAAAGAAACGAGGTTCATAACCCTGGCTGAAGGGTTGTAATGACCAATTATGTATGTATGTATGTATCAGGGATCAGCAATGAATCACTTTCTCGCTACTCATAAGTACTCATGAAATTTTGAGTATGTGTGAGTCAACAGTATTGAAA
>QOCX01001999.1:5618-25965 GCA_005959815.1 Sarcophaga bullata | reverse complement strand
ATCCTGACTATTGGCCAATTATGTATGTATGTAGTCAGGATTACGATATGTTTTGGCAAGCTTCACTTCAAATTTTGTCTTTCAAGCCTTCAGAGGAAACTTACTTACTTGATTGATTATTACAACCCCCTAGCTGGGTTTACGACCTAGCTTCTGATACTACTTATGTTGTCTGTGTTAATTTTATACATGAGTGGCAGGACCTACAGTTTGAAGTCGACTACGAACGATAGATTTTTGAGAAACTTTTCATGGCAATTTCACTTGCTTTCAGTGTTTTTGCCAAACATCTGCTGAGAGGAAGACGCCATAGAAATATTTGTTCATATTTCGTTTTGTTGGAGATGTCTGACCTGGGTTTTAAACCATGGCCTCATGTCTAATAAGCAAACAGACGACCTACTAGACCACGACGACTTCAAAAATAAGAAAAACTTTGAAAAAAAAGTAAACCTAATAAAATATCCCAGCCTAGGGAAAATTCTTTACCTTATTGGCTAGTTCAACTCCTTTAGTCAGGATTATATAGCTTATTATATAGCTTACATAGCTTTTCACACCACTTATGTATATTGTGTGTGTTAATTTTATACACGAGTGGCGATAGCTACAGGTTTTTAAGTGATTTGGCAATTTTATTTTACACCCAGAGCTTTTTGTCAGAAATCTGCTGAGGGGAAGTCGCCGTAGAAATATTTTTTCATATTTCGTTTTGTTGAACATGTCTGACCTGGGGTTTGAATCGAAACTCCTAATGTCTAATAAGCCATTATTGTATATTCTTTAGTCAGGATTACAAACCATATCGTGTGTGGCGACCCCAACAGTTTAACGTCGAATTCAAATGAGAAATTCGACGTCACAGAGAAGAAGTCAAGCCTACTGAGCGAAGTCTCTACATGCCATCCAATAGGATATTGGACTGTAAAAATCACAATAGTGCTATGGATGAAAATGACATTTCAGAAGAACAGAAGGCAATTAGGCCTCTTATTGTCCGTAACAGATCAGCAGAGTCTAGTAATATTGCCTACACTCTCCCGTTGCCAATGAGCATCTCTGCCCTGTACAAACAGTTCTCTTATTGTCCATAATAGTCCAGGCAAAGCCTAGCAATAGTACACATACCTTTCCGTTGTCAATGGATACCTCTGCCATGTATATATCGAGCGTTATACAGAAGAACGAACAGAAGAAAAACAGTCCTCTTGTTGTCCATAACAATCCAGCAGAGTCAAGCATTGTTGCTCATACCCTCACATCGTTCACGGACATCTATGTCCGGTATATATCGATTATGCGCATTATACGTTGTGTACCAGTTCTGGCCAGTTTATTAGCAATGCAATATCCAACAATCTCACTTCAAAACCCATATAAGAGTTGTGTTTGTATGATTGTTGGGCTGGTGACTGTTGGGAACTTAGTTGGATTCTGGCTGCCAAAGTAAGTCGAATGATTTTCAGAGAGCATTCCATCTATGATCTTTGCCTAAAAAACACGGTCCGTGTAGTGGCAAGGTGGCCATATGAAAGCCTAAGACAGAACCAATAGCGCAGTAAATTTAAGAGTTCATAAGTCTTTAAGTCTTCTATGCTGAACTGGATTCAAAATTAACCAATAATTTAATCACGGCGGCACCAATAGGTCTTGATTTCTGTGGTGTCCTTGGCAACCCTGTTGTAAATATTTTATTAAACATTTTGTTTGAATATGTGTGGCATGGTTATTATAAAAATATCAGCATATCATAGCCATGCAAGCCAAAAACAAAACAAGAGAAGCAAAAGAAAAAAAAAGGAAAAATTATGAACAAAAATATCCTGAGGCGGTCATAAGGCCAATATTGAACAACAGCTTAGCTAGGAATACACCCGCACACATACCCAGACACATGTGTGTGTACATTGTACTAAAAAATTTAGATCCAAAAGTACTTGAGAAGTTATAGATTTAAGACCCACACTGGCTCTGTCTCTCTTTAGATAAACAAATATTGCGATTTGCGATTTGAAGAGTACATAATATTTTGATACGCTTAAGCCATTAATAGCTTTTAGAACACAGAAAATATTTACAATAACTTAAGGGATTTACGGAACCAGCAGCAGTGCTCACATACACTTACTTGCTGTTTAGAAAAATCTTATCCCTTGAAACAAAATGAAATGTTTGCCAAAGAATTTTAAAGGTTTATTAATAAAATCACTCACTCTCACTCTCTCTCTCTCTCTTGATAAGGAAATGATACTCAACAACAATAACAACAACAATAATGGAACAAAACTTTATATTTTCTTTAAACAATTACAATAAAACTGAGAAAAAAAAAATTTTTTTTTTTTCAAAAAATCAGCAGAATTTTTCCAAATCTAAGGAAAAGGAACTGAAATAAAGGAAACGAAACGAAATTTTGATTTTAATCAGCCAGTAACAAAAAAAAAAATTACTTTTCTTCTGATTGTTTTTTGTTGTTGTTGTTGTTAAAATAACAAATTTTCCTTCCTTTCCTATCGTTTTCATTTCAACTCTTATTTTCTTAATTCCAAAACTAAAGTAATTTGTACTCGTACTCGTATTACTGTGTGTGTTATTTGTTGTTGCGACAATTTTTTGTATGAATCACCACTATGTATGTATGGGTATGAGTATGAGCATGAACATTTGCCACCTCAGCAATTGTTTATCGTCAAAGTAATTCAAACTGATGATGGACCAACAAAATGGAATGAAAAACTTAAAATGGCAGTTTTTTTTTGAATTTGGGTTAGAAAATAAGGAAGAAAATAAAAAAAGAAGAAACCAAATGATGTTTGATGATTTTAAAAATTTATCAGTTTGAGAAATCATCAAATTGTTGTCGTACATAAACGAAGCAGTAAAATAGTATTGGGAAGGATTATGTATGTCTAAACATATAAGGTGTAGTAAAAAGAAACCAAAAAATTATTGCATGAAATTGAAGACTTTGTTGTTTAACATGGCTGGGATGATACAACCTATTATTATAGTTCAGTAGGCAGTGTGTTGGCTTATTAGACGTGAGTTCACGGTTCAAACCCTAGGTTAGATATCTCCAACGATACGAAATATGAGAAAATATTTCTTCGGTGACTTCCTCTCAGCAGATTTCTGGCAAAAGCACTGAGAGTGAATAAAAATTGCGATGAAAATTTACTCAAAAATCTCTCGTTGGGAGTTCGACTTTAAACTGTAGGTCCCGCCACTCATTTATTAAATTAACACACCCAACATAAGTGGTGTGAGAAACTAGATCGTAATCCTAACTAAAGGGTTATAATAACCGATTATGTATGCTAGTATGCATGTACTATTCTATTGAATGCTATTAATAACACTCTTTCACATAGAAACTCTCGTCTGAGCTACAATTCATGGGAAATTTGCGCCAAACAATACTGTCGTATAAGGTTTAAGCATAAGAACATCGCAAACAAACATCCAGACCTTTAGGTAAGTAAGTGTTATCAGGCATTGTTCTGATGGAACACAGTTCATCTCCTTTTGATTGCAAATGTTTCCTTCAATAATCGCCAATACGGTTCAGATTTTAGAGTTTGGTAAGCAACATTGTCGTTATGGCTTTACGTTATTATTACTGTTCCATTGATTGTTGATCAATTTGGTCTTTGGTTTCCTGTCTGTTAATTCTAATGAGGCTAATGTGGCCTCTTTGAAGGGATAATTACTCTATCTTGGTGGTAAAGTTTATTCTACAAAGGCTCAACAGGCTATATTGACACAGAACAGTTCACTCTCTCGCACTCTTCCTCTATTTCAGAAAGTTAATCTTTAAGCTAGATTAAGACATTATGCGACCCCTTCTGAGAATCATTCAGCTGGGGTCTACTAAGCCACTCAGTTAATAGCCGGACGTCTTGAAAAACAAACAAAATAAATAAGACTTGCATTGGCATACAAGCTCTGCCAAGGTCGGCATACAAGCTTTTTTCCAGTCAGAACTACAACCTAGCTTCTCACATCACTTATGTTGTCTGCGTTAATTTTTATACATGAGGGATCTCCAGCTTAAAGTCGATTCCGAACTATAGATTTTTGAAAAACTTCATAAGAGTTTTATTTACACTCAGAGCCTTTGCCAAAAATCTGCTGCGGGGAAGTCGCCTAAGAAATATTTTTCTTATTTCGTTTTGTTAGAGCTGTCTGACGGGGGATCAGAATAAGCAGCAATTTTATGAATAAGAAAACAGCCAATGTAAACCTGGGGTACATAACATCTCCTGGCCAAAGGACATGGTTGAGCATACAGCAGATGGTGCCTAGAGAAGGCATTTGAGGCAATTCAAGACCATATTTTAGTCAACTGTACTAACATGTTAACAGCTGTGCAGCTGAAGATCGCTACGTCTGGAATACTTAAGTAGAAGAGAGGAGAGCTGACGGTGTATTCAGGGAAATGTGTATCTTCCCTTGAGGAAAGTGGTTTATATGCGTCCATTCTTCTTTTGCCTCTCGAGGAGCACGAGGAAAAAGAAGATTCAGAATGAAGGGTTGCAAAACATATTTACGGCGTATCTAAAAGGCTAAGAAGGAAGCCAGTAGAAAGCCGATGACAGTTTAGATTGGCGAAAGATCGCTTGGTTCGATCACGAAATCTTGTGGGACAGATTCCATACATCTTTTGAAGTGTACAACAATCACTAGGATGAAAAGCGTGGGTGGACATGGAAGCGAAAAGGGGGAAAAAGGGGATTTTCGAAGAGAAGAATGAATGAACATTAAGAATTTGAAAACAGTTTAAGTGAATATGGATGAGATAGAGATGCGGGTATAAAACAAAATATTTTGGTACGTAAGGTTCATCAAACTCATCTGAAGTGTTTTTAACCTTAGTGATCCCACTCTGTACTTTAAGATCCAAAGATCCAGTTTCATACGCTAAAGCTGGACAATTTGTTTTGGAGTTTGACGTTTCTCTTTTGGCGAGAGAGAGAGAGAGAGAGAGAGAGAGAGAGAGAGAGAGAGAGAGAGAGAGAGAGAGAGGAGGGGAGAGAGTAAATTTTGTTCGGAACAATTTTAGCTTGAATTGGTTTAATTTTAATTTTTGTTCCGAAACATTTGAACAGTGCTGCCAGATAAAATAGTAAAACTAATACATCGTTTACAAACATATATGATATGGTAGCCTTGTTTTTCCACAACAATTATTCGAAGTGGGTGAATCGTTTCAGAACAAACTCTCAAAAAACTAAAAGTGTTTCGGAACAAACATTTGATTCTAGTAAATCCAGCTAAAGGTTAATCGTCTTGGTTCTACTGGAGCAATGATTCCTGTAGACTCCTGTAGAACCTGTTCTTAAGCGGAGTTGGTGTTTTTATTGCTTGTGGTTGTGAGAACTAAAACTGTGGAAAATATGGTTAGAATAACGAGAGACAAAAGGCTGGCACAAGATTCATCAGAAGGCATTGAGAACTAGCAAATGGAAACGTTAAAGAAATAGACGAAATAAATGGAAGAGAAATGCATTATTTCGTGAAAATCAATATTTTTAAAATAAACTGCTCATATGGACGACATCTTATAAAGAAAAAGAAAAAGTGTTGAAACAATTACGAGGGTCTATCAAATGTTCGGAATGCAGTTTAAAATTGTCTTGCTTTTCAATATTTTTATGGGCCATTATCAGCAGCTACGTACGACGAGTACTCATATGAGCTGCAATATGCATACGAGCTGTTAAAATAATTATCGTCTGTCTATTTGAAAAATTTTAAAATTTATTTCCTTGCTTTGCGTGTCGGTCGTTTCGTTGCGTTTATTTATTTTTAAAAACTCTTTCAAGTGTATTGACAACTTAATGTTGTTCGTAATCCTTTTATGGACTGGATTATCGTTAAAAATTCTTCAAATAAAAATAAAAAAAAAAAAAATTTTTGAAAACCAGAAATAAATTATTATCCTTGCCTTTACGCTATGAAAAGGTGGTTGTATGTCTAACAAAAAAGGGGTGGTTGATGGTGGGGAAATGATTTTAAAATGAAATGAAATGAAATGAAATGTTTATTACAACGTTCTATTCATTTTTATTCATAATCATACATCGTGTATCTGTCAACCATGCCACAAAGGAAAACTTATAAAAATTTTAGTTTTTTTTTTCTTTTTTTAATGGCTTTTAAACGATTTAGTTGTTGTACAATACGTAGCATATAAAATTGAAAGAGTCATGAAGTCAATTTAATTATGATTTTAAAACTATTAGGAAATGTGATGAGTTTTTATAGGATTATGGATCTTTGTCAGTATAAAAATTCTGCTTTTAATGGGTAATTGAGTAGGAAGAGACAACCTATGAAGTGCCGTTGGATTCCAGATTTTGGATTACCGACTTTTCACCAATCAAATGATACATTACCGTTAGCTTCCTGCTAATTCTGTAAAGCTGCAGTACATTTAAAAACATTTGATCCACGGTAATCAATCCACGGCTTCGTATAAATTGCTTGCAGATGCTATACTTCTAGATGAAGCTGCACAGAAGATGTGCAAAGATGACTCTTTATCATCTCATTCTGTACGATCATTTGCGAATTCAACAGATGCAAGGATATGTACGAACTAGATATGCCTACGGTCGCTTAGACAAGAAAGGAACATACATCCATAACTACACTTCTGTCTAACGAAATAATCCTGCTATTGTGTGGGCCATCTATCGGTTTAAATTTAAACCACCAATTATTTCGCATCTGCACACTTATGTCATAATTCTGTCAAAAAATTCAGTATATTATCTCCACTGAACGTATAGAACCGATATACACTTGAGCAAAGTAGGGCTTTATTATTAAAATTTATTTCCAAAACAAAGACAATTGGGCGGATACTTCACAAAACGTTGAACAAAATTTGATTGAGAAAGGATCAACAGTGCCCGGTATACACAAGTTTATTGCTAAAGTTCGTGAAACTGGTATCATTGTTGATGCGCCAAGATGTGAGCGTGCTCGTGCGGTGCTTACGCCCGAAAATTCCGAAGTTGTGGCTAAGAGTTGGCGTGAGAATCCATCAACATCAATTCGTCATCGTTTTCTAAAACTAAATATCTTACTCTTACTAATTTACGTCCAATTTTGCGAAAAGATCTCGGTATGACGCCTTATAACATTCAATTGGTTCAAGAGTTAAAGCCGTATGATTCTCGCTAAGCTAGATGGGCCAACGAGAAACTCAACCATGATGTGGATTTTGCCCCCCAAAAAAAAAATAAATTTTTCCCGGATGAAGCTCATTTTCAAGTTAGTGGGTACGTTGGATTAATAAGCAAAATTGCCATATTTGGGGCTCAGAAAATCCACATGTGGTTTTACAGAAGCCAATGCAACCATTTTGAGTGACAGTTTGGTGCTGCTTGTAGAGCGGTGGCACCATTGGCCAATATTTCTTTGAAAACGAGAACGGCGCAACCATCACGGTCAATGGAGGCACTTATCGCACCATGATAACTGATTTTTATGTGCACGTTTTTCATGGTATTGATGTGCACGATGTTTGGTTTTAACAAGAGGTTGCAACTTGCCACACAACTCATACGACAACCAACCATTACGGTCAATGGAGACACCTATAGCACAATGATATCCGATTTTTTGTTCCCGCTCTTCATGATATTGATGTGCAGGATGTTTGATTTTAACAAGAGGTTGCAACTTGCCACACAACTCATATGACAACCAACCATTACGGTCAATGGGGACACTTATCGCATCATGATCTCCGATTTTTTGTACCCTTTCTTCGTGGTATTTATGTGCGCGATGTTTGGTTTTAACAAGAGGATGCAACTTGCCACACAACTCATAACATAATCGATTTATTGCGTCAAAAGTTTGATGGCTGTTAAATTAGTCGAAATGGCTGTTAAGAAACTGCGGTTTAACACCATTGGACTATTTTCTGTAGGGCGTTGTTTAAGAAAAGTGTTATGCCGACAAATCAGAGACAATTGAGCATTTGTTTGTCAATATTCGTGTTGCCATTGCCGAGATACTGCCCCATAGAATCGAAAAAGTGCACGAAAATTGGTTTGATGATATGAGGTACTGTGGGGCCAACTGCGGCTGCCATGTGAATGAAATAACTTTCCATTTCTAACCATTTACTCTGCACCCAATATTGTAGCACGAAATCTATCTCAGATTGCAAGATTTTGTGAAGGTTTTTGATTTCTAGAGAAAAAACTTGAAGCTGTACATGGTGACGTCACTAATATTATTCGAAATTGGAATGTGATCTTTTGCTTCCAGTACTAAGCGGTATTTTTTTCATTATTTTAACGGTTTTTTTTAATTATTTGCGAATGTAATTTATTTGCTATTCCTGCTTGCATCATATCAGTCAGTGGGTTAAATACGGCGAAGCCATTATGTACTCCTCTCCCTGTTTAAAACACAGACAGATACTCTGCTGAGATGATGAGATGTTTCAAACAGAGAGAAAGGGAGAGAAAGAGAGAAAAAATAAGGATCCAATAAAGAAAAATAAAATAAATTCATGCAGATGTTTAAATATGTTCATAAAAGTATTTATTTATGAACAAATAAAAGAAAGATGAAGAAAAACTGCTAAAATATGGCACAAACAACTCCATAAATATGTGTGTGTATGAAATATGTATGTATGTGCATACAAAAACGTTCATAAATTCATAAATAATATGAAAAATATGAATAAAAAAGTTTGTGCGAGAATTTTTATGACCATTTTTAGGTGATTCCTTGTATACCAATTGGCGTTGAGCTGGTGCTCCGCACAAAATTAAATTGTTTTCAAGAGAATGGAAAAAAAAGAAGAGAAAAAAAAAAGGAAACCAAAGAATACAAATGAGAGTGTGTGTGTCTGTTCGTTTGTGTTAAACATTTTCATTTTCATATTCCGGTTAATTGTAACACACTAATGGAGTTCTAAAGTGAAAACACACAAATGCGTGTGCCACACTACACTCATCAAGCAAAAATGAAAGGAACGTAGCACCAAAAAAAAAAAAAGAAAAAAAATTAAAATTTCAACACCAATCGCTGGTTTGTATGAAATCTCAAATTAACCATAAAAATTCTGTTTTTTTTTTTTTTTTTTTTGTAATTTTATTGGCGAAACCCATTGAAATATGCCTGAAAATGAATTTATGGATGAAATTATGCAATCATTTCCAATTTCAATCTCATAATCATCATTACGAAGGCAATGACTGTTTTGTCCAGCATAAGAATGATGATGATGATGATCATGATGATGAAAAAATGAAATTCTCTACCAAATTTGGAATTTAAATTTAACAAAAAAAAGAAAGAAAGAAAAAAAACGTGGCTTTTTTTTTCAGCTGACAGATGTTAATGGCTTTGTTCCAATGCCTACGATTAAGATTTAAGGCCTATAAAATTTTATTTTTAAAAACATCATCAACTACGAATTCACTGTGCTTCAAAATATAGAAAAAAATTTTCAATTTTTTCAATCAGAGGCCTATTGAGAAATATGCGATATTTTTTTATCGCATATAGCAGGAAACGCTTTTTAATTTTTCAATCAGAGGCCTATTGAGAAATATGCGATAAAAAGATCGCGATAGAAAAGATCGCATATTTCTCAATAGGCCTCTGATTGAAAAATTGGAAAGCGTTGCCTGTCTTTAAGTAGGTAGTGTGCTGGCTTGTTAGACGTGAGACCACTGTTCAAGCCACAGGTCAGATATGTTGAGCAAAATGAAATCAGAAAAAAATATATCTTTGGTGACCTCCTTTCAGTAGATTTCTGGCAAAGACTGTGACAGCAAGCAGACCTGACCTATCAATTCCTGTTGTCTCCAAACTCAACTCTTGAAAATAAAGACTACCAGAACAACAAGATTTAGTTAAGGACTATTGGATCACCAAATTCAGCATTAGTTTTGATAGTAGGATAGGATTAGGTTCAGGATGCTATTTGAGCCTAACCAAAGTGCATTTCAAACTTCATTTCACAAGGTGAAATGACGTAATAACTTCATCTAAGAATCACTTTAGTGGGACATACCAGATAATCAGACACCGGCACAAAGAGACATTATCAAAAATATGTGTGTGTGTGGATTTGTGAGAGGCATGTGTATAATCCAGAGGAAATTTTTAGTAATATTTTCAAGTCTAACCTAATAATATGTGTATTTAGTGGAAAATATAGATAAAATGTCTAGCGCCAAATCCCCAAAGACTGCGTATTAAACTTCATAAATATTCTTCCAAAAAATCGAGATCATTTCTCATTGTTATGTATAGTGAAAATCATTGGAAAATAGCGAAGCCTACTGTAAGATTTTTTTGGGTGTATCATTGAAACATGAAAAAATAAGCATAATGAACCTTCTTCTTTAGAAGCTGACAAGCATACATACATACATACATAATTGTTTATTACAATCATTCAATCAGGATTACGGCCTAGCTTCTCACACCATTTATGTTGTGTGTGTTAATTTTATACATGAGTAGCGGGGGGGGGACCTACAGTTTAAAGGCGACTTTGAACGACAGATTTTTTGAGAAACTTTTCATGGCAATTTTATTTGTACACTCAGAGAAATCTGCTGAGAGGAAGCCGCCGAAGAAATATTTTTTTCATATTTTCGTTCTTGATGTCTGACCGGGGGATTCGAATCCTGGTCTTTCGTCTACTTAGCCAACACACTACCTACTAGACTACGGCTGACAAGCAACCGAATGCAATTTTACGCTCTTTTTAATGAACATTGCTTTGATGTTAGTGTCCTATGTGTATGTAAAAAGCCGAAGATGTTCGGCCCCCGGGGGATTTTGGTGCCGATGTCTGCAGATAATAGTAGCATAGAATACAATCCCATTTATTTACAATCTTATGGTCCAGGTTGACGGACACATTGTCTTCATTGTACGTGTATGTGCGGCTTCAGCCTCTGCAAATTACTAAGTAATTGCCTTATTTACAGAACGTCAATTAAGTACACGGTATCCGTCGCTGCATGGTTAATCGTTTCAAAAAGGAATTCTGAATCTCTCATTTTAAATTTTCAAAGTTTGATTACAACAGTTTCGTTCGTTTTTTTTTAATCACAAATTAAAAAAAAATGTTTGGTTTTCGTATCTTAATGCGGCCATTAAAGACAATGAAAGTGTAAGAGAATCCGTCAACGTCATCTGTCAAAGTAATTTAAACATTTTAAATCATATTGTCATAGGAATGAAATAAAAAAAAATTTTATTTCAACTTATTTCGTCGCAGTTTTTTTTTTGTTTTTTTTTCGTTTCGTTTTTAAACGGGCATTTGTAAACATTTCATATGGCAAAGTTGTCAGTTAATTTGTTTCTCTTCGTCATATTTTTATTGTTGTTTTAAGTGAGATATTCAAATTAACTGAAGATCACTTTGTAACAGTTTATGTAACAATGAGTTTAGTTTTGTTTTCTTTTCCTTTCCTTATGTTTTAATAAAGGCTTGAGAAACGAATTTTGTTTTGTTTACAAAACACAAACAAAGAAAAAAATTCTTTAAAATTTAATATGTAAACACTAGAGGCACACATAAAACATAATAAAGAGTGTGAAAGAAAGTGAGACGACGTAATATGTGCTCCATATATCCACCATAAAGGCAAACAAGTGAACAAAACATGTGTTTTTGTTGCTCAAACCAACAATAATGCACAGGGCACAGACGAAAAACGATCTCCAAAGATGAAGAACAATGTGACACCAAAAAGAAGAAGAAAGAAAAAAAGGGCAAGAATTCTTGAAAATGTTGACGGCAATTGTTAAAGTAACACTTTCGATTGGATTTTGGTCTCCCCTTCTTTCTGATGCTGTTGCTGTTGTTATTGTTATTGCCTGAGATGAAATAAACATGTGGTCGAATTTCGTAATACTTGCGTTCCCCCGTCTACATTTGAATGTTAAACAATACTTAGGAAAAGAAGATTCTGTGTTGGAAAAGAAAACAAAAAAAAAAAAAGAAAATGTTTTTAAAGGAAATGAAGTAATAACGCCGATTACTTAAGAGGTAAGAAAACAAAGTAAATTTTATCGTGCGTAAGTTTTTTTTTTTAAAGAGAGATACTTACAACATGAAATGTATAAATAAACGGATTAATCGCTCTAATTACGTTCGTAAAATATGTGATTCATGGTTTTACTCACTGCCACACAACTAAATTTGAAAGAATGTCGACCGATTTAAAGCAATAATGAACAGAACTATGGCCATGAAGCCATGCCTGAACAGGCACACACAATCCGTAAGGAACACATTGGCCCTATATAAGCCTAATCAAACCTTTATTAACATACTGTTCAGTAAAATGGTGCTGGACACAAAGCATATGGAGGAAGTCACTTTATATCCTTCAGTATACGTACTATTGGGTTGTACGGAAAGTAATTTCGATTGTATTCTTTTTTGCACTCAACTTCACACTTAACCCATATAATTTGTATATGCTTTGAGAGCTTATATAGTAAGGCTTGGGTGTCAGAAAAATTCAAATTAATTCTACGCACTAGTTCTTTAAATATTGAGAAGGATAAGGATACATACATAATTCGCCATTACAACCTTCAGTCAGGATTACGGCCTAGCTTCTCACACCACAATTTATGTTGTGTGTGTTAATTTTATACATAAGTGGCGGGGGACCTTCAGTTTAAAGTCGACTCCGAACGTCAGATTTTTTGGGAAACTTATCATGGCAATTTTATTTGTTTGTTCTCAGAGTTTTTGTCAGAAATCTGCTGAGAGGAAGTCGCCGAAGAAATATTTCGTTTTTGATGTCTGACCGGGGATTTGAACCGTGGCCTTTCGTCTAATAAGCCACACTACATACTAGACTACAAGGGCTTCCGCTGTTTTGCTACAGAAAATGTAAAAATGCTGTTCAGTACAGAAATAAATTGGCCGATGTGTATGGAGTAGGTGTGTTTACAGTAAGCCAGTGCCAAAACTGATTCGCTAAATTTCGTTCCAACAATTTTAATGTCGCAGATGCACCACGTTCGGGAAGGCCGTTTGTAGATGATAGATAGATTAGTTGATACGAACCGGCGAATAATAATACGTGACATCGGATTGAGGTTAAATTTATCAAATGCAACAGTTTATGATCACTTGAAAGGCCTGGAATTATCCTCGAAACTCAATGTATGGGTTGCCCATGTTCTCACAGAGAGAAATCTTTGGCGCCGAATTGACGTCTGCGATTCGCTTTTTAAAAGTCACGAAAATAATCCGCTTTTGAAAGTGCATCATTACAAGAGGTCATGGAGCAAAAAAGGTGAACCGGATCTAACAATTTACAAAGCCGATATTCACCAAAAAGGGTCATGCTGTCTGTTTGGTGGGATTTTAATGGAATCGCTTTTTGAGCTTTTGCCAGATAACACAATAATTAATTCGGAAGTCTACTGTCATCAGCTGGAATCAATCAACAGAAAAGATATGGTGTTTCACCAAGACGACGCTTGACACATAAGTTTGGTCGCTCGGCAAAAGCTTTTACCACCATGTTCTTCAGACCTGGATTATTATTATGTGTTCGGTTGATTCAAAATTTGTTAGACGATAAAACCTTCACCTCAAATCAGGAGGTCAAAACCACCTCGATCAGTGTTTTCCCCAGCAAAGACCAAAAATTTTATGAACGTGGAATTATGCTAAAGCCAGAAAATGGCAAAAGGTGTTGGACCAAAGAGGCCAATATATAATTTAAAAAAAAATTACTTTCCGAACAACCCAATAGTTTATTTGTTCATATTTCGTTTGTTGGAAATGTTTGACCTACGGTTCGAACCACTTCATCAAATCTTATAAGCCAACACGCTACCTCCCAGACTAGGGTGACTTCAGTGAAATAAAATCTAAGGCGTTTATAAACTCCAAGGCATCTATTTACGATATCTCCATGTGCTTGTAATGTGGGAACTGAGAAGTGGTCGCTAATGAAGAAGCAAGTAATGTAGCTTAACAAGGCCCAACCCAATAAATTTTGGAGCAATGAAAACCGAGCAAAAAAGTGGACTAAAATATGACACGCAAATCTTTGGACCAGCGAGACATTTAATCCAGAGTTTTACGTGAGTATCGCCGCATTGGCTTACCCCACGGTGTTCAAAGCACGGTTGGAACAATGCTAGACGCATTGTAGCTTAACAAGGCCCAACCCAATAAATTTTGGAGCAATGAAAACCGAGCAAAAAAGTGGACTAAAATATGACACGCAAATCTTTGGACCAGCGAGACATTTAATCCAGAGTTTTACGTGAGTATCGCCGCATTGGCTTACCCCACGGTGTTCAAAGCACGGTTGGAAACAATGCGTCTACCAGCGTCCCCACGCACACTGATGCAACCCTGCGCAATGCATTAGCACATCACTATACGTGAGTACTAATTTGAAGCCATGCATTTGTACATGACTTCCCTCTTCGTTAGGGGTTCGAGACTATTTAAACTCTTTTTGACAACGGTTAAGAGTGTAACGCCACACCGAGCTTGCGCTCTCCCTGCGATTTGGGTTTAAACCACAGCCACAAGGTTTCTCCCACTAGGGGGCCGCACCAATTGTTGGGCAGAGACAAGTCTCAGAGGCTTCCGACAACAGTAGTACCAGAATTAAGCCTCCGGTCGAGCTTCGCATTCTAGTATGCTACCAGTTGAACTCCAAACAGTTCGGTACTGGTGACCCTTTGAAAACAGCAGGACCATCGGGACAGTAGGCAAACTATCTAAAATAAACTGATGCCACTTAGATATGGATTAACCCACGAGCCTGCTAAGTGTAAATAAAAATTATAGGAGTCGTACACCCAACTTTACATACGTACATATGTATTTGAACTGTATATGTGAAACGAATAACAACGAAGGCAAGGCTTGTAGAAAAGACATAAAATCACTTGAACCCTTAAAACAGATTACGAATGATACTTTACCGGATGTTATGCATTTAAGAGAATTGAATTGAAACAAGTTGATAGCATAGTACGTGTCAGATACAGAGTTCGGACGAATTTACATGGTATCTGTCTGTCATTTGGCAAGCAGACAACAAGACAACGTGATGGCTGAGCTATGGTAAGGGGCATAGCAGTTAGAATTATATTTCGTTACTCGGAATGGCCTGATTGCGGTTCAAAAAAATCTTTTCCAGAAGAAAGGTGCTACAAAAGCAGACAAGAGGATAGTAAATGGCAGTTTGGATCGAAGCTATTAATTGAAGGAAGGCGATCTTGCCTTCTTTTCTTTTGAAAATTATAAAAAGTACCATTTTAAAAAATCCCCCTCCCATTTGTTAATGTGCTTTAATTATTATTATTTAACAATAATGGCTTCACGTGCTGTAAATCTCTTAAAAATATCATATAACATGTGTGTTTATTCAAGTACAGGAATAAAGCCTACTAATCTATCAGTGGCTGCACGGTACGGTACAAAGTACCATTTGAGTACTTAATAAAAAGGAACGAATGTAAAGAGGAATTAAAACATGATTTTAATTTTTATTTTTAATTAAATAATCCATCATAATGCTCACACTATAATATGACAGAAGGTCTACGAAAAACGGGAAATTCGAATAAAACTCAACGCTCAAAGGGCATAATTATAGAACAAAAAAACAAAAAAAAAAAAAAAGAAGAAGAAGAAGAAACCTGTACAAAACTGGGGTGCGGGTTTCTATGTTAAAACTTCCATGAAAGTCCTGTGTTGTAGTGGTGGTGTTGAGCGTTAAAGTTAAGCCACTAATGATATGTGTGTAGACACCAAAAACAGGTAAATTTTTTTTGCATTTAATCTGTCAAAATTTTATGTTTAAAACCACCCCTATTGGGTTAAATTTACAGTATTTCAAGGTGAGTATGAAAATAAATGCGAGCGACAAATTTTTTTCCTTGCATATGTTAGGAAAAGGTAACAATGCACCACAAAACCAACCCTGCACTCACTAATACAATTACAGTATGAGGCTCTGTTGAAAACAAAGCTTATATTTATTAAAGAGAGGGATATTCGAGAGAAAGGAATTTCTTGTCTTGATTTGCCAACTGGTGACAATCAATTAAAATGTGCAATTGAAAAATAAATTCAACAACAAGTATTGTTTCTTTGTGACACATCGAAAGGATATTTAGCTCCAACAACAAAATCATCTCACGAGCAAATCTATTTTGAATGACCATACTTTTGATGAATTTTTCTTGAAAGGAATAAAAATTTGGAGAAACGTTTGAAAGAGTATTTACAGCGCGCCTAAGAGCCTTTCATGTTGCAAAATCATCTTCAGCAATAAGAATCATTTCTTGATTGGTCAATTGCCACAACGTAAGTAGTATGGGAAGCAACGTCGTAATTCTGACTGAAGTATTGTAATGACCAATTATGTATGTATGTGTGTATATATGTATATATGTACGTACAATTTTTTTAGAAATTCTGGAACAATAGACCAAATAGACTATTTTTTTGAGAAGTTTTCTTTGAAAAGTTGGAAGACAAAATTTGAAGTGAGGTTGGCTTGAAAGTTTCACAACTGATAACGAGCTTGATAGCGATGAACTTCTAGAGAAATATTCTCCTTACAATTTTAGTCCAAATTCGAGAGAAAAATAAATAAAGAATATGATACAATCCAGAGCTGGAACATTTGCAGCAGGACGTAGGTATTGGCCCAACCTAAATGCAGGAATGCACGTATAAAGAACTGAGCCCATTATGGCTGGAAAAAAGTGTATTTAACAAATCTCTTTGGTAAACTAGAATCACATTTCGCCCTTAAATCAAATTGGTAAGCTTGGTAACTGGAAACAAACGCATAGAAACAGAGTTACCTTATGAACATTTTTCGAACAAGAAAAGAAATCAAAGAACTTCTGTATTTTAGTAAACAAAACAAATTTCCGTTCAAAATAGAAAAAGAAAACACATCTTAAAATATCTTGAAAGTATTCTAAAAGTACCCTAAAGTACTTTTTATATCTCTATTGTCCATTCGATAGGTGTTTTGCTGATGACATAAATACATAACTGACTCTCAGTCAGGATTACGACCAAGCATCTGACACCACTTACATCGTGTGTGTTAATTTTATACATGAATGGAGGAACCTACAGTTTAAAGTCGACTCCGAACGACAGATTTTTGAGAAACTTTTCTTGGCAATTTTATTTATACACTCAGAGTTTTTGCCTGAAATCTGCTGAGAGGAAGTCATCGAAGTAATATTTTTTTCATATTGCGTTTTTGATGTCTGACCGGGGATACAAACTCTGGCCTTTCGTCTAATAAGCCAACACAAACTCCTTCTAGGCTACGGCGACTACAAACACCACTTGTGTTGGTGTGTTAATTATACATGAATGGCGGGATCTACAGTTTAAACAGTCGATTCCGATCGATAGATTTTTGAGAAACCTTTTAATGGAGTTTTGCCAGAGAAAAGAAATATTTTCTCATACTTCGTTTTGTTCGTAATGTCTGAGCTAGTGGCAACACACTACGGCCTAGATTAGGGCGCTTTCAAATTCCGTTTTGATTAAGCTTACTCCCAGTCCAAATTCATTGTACCACTTCAATACTAATCTCAGCTCTTGTAGGAATAATAAAATCTATCTCCAGAATGGTACTTTTTTTTCATTAAAAGTACTTTATTGTGTGTTTGTACTTTTTCAACAATTAATTGCAAACATCCCCTATTAATTGCATACAATTCAACTGTTTTAACTGTTCATACACAATAAATTCTATTGTTTTTGTTTGTTTGTGTGAGAAAACATTTGGGAAAAGAAAAAACAAACCAACGGTGTTGAGCTTAAAACCCAGGCTACGATTGGATTAAGTGGTACGCATGCAATCAACTTCACAGCACGTCGTTCGATTGAAACAAAATCGCAAAAATGTTTGTCTAACAGCAGACGTTCGCTCGCATACATACATTCGATGGCGTATGATCACCTTCTGTTCAATTCGCTGCAAATGGATATGCAATGTAAACGCATTGCAGTTGTATTGGTGTTCGTATTCTTATTACACAGGCATTGAGTAGTTTTCTTGAATTGGTTCCACCATGCGCTATATTACCCTTACCAGGCAGGCTGGCTGGCTGGCTGGCTGACAGGCAGGGGTGTTAATTTAAGTTTTTATTTTGAAACAAAATTTTTTACCTTTCGTAAGTAACAGTTACTCGTTGGTTACTTGTATTGTAAGTACGTAGTAGATTAAGTCGTCGACTATAAATTTTGCAAATAGATTCGCTTTCGTTACATTGTTGGCAACAAATGAGGGTTAAATGCCTTCATTTAGCCATCTGGTCAAATTTTTGTTCATTCAATTGCGTTTTATGCGTCGGTAATTGAATGTTGAATGTGTTGTTGTGTTACCAATTCAATGTTACTTTTCCAATTCAATTCAATTCAATTCAGAGTTATTGTTTCTTCTCTTTTTGTTCCCCCGGTGTTGTTATTTCTTTTTCTGAAATGGTTTTTAAGGCAATTGAAAACACTTGTAGGATTCATTTGATTTGATGTTTTCATATTGAAAATTATTCTCTGCGAAATGAGAGAGCCTGTACTGGTGTGTGTTAATTGTTTGAAATTTTAATGGCCTTTAAAACACTTGTCATGTCTGATTTTGTGTAATTTTGTTCGTTTTAGCAACAAAACTATTCATTTATTGTGTAATAAATAGTAAGGAATAGTTAAACTTAATTGCTTGACCATATGAGTGAATTTTTCAATTCATAAGGAAAGCACTTTAAACAGTTTTCTTTCAAAATAAAGCATCATGAGGCGTCGGTTCAAACCGCAGCTCAAACAGCTCGAACAAAACGAAATATGAACAAATATTTCCTTAGAAACTACCGCTCAGTAGATTTAGGGCAAAAGCTCTGAAAGTAAATAAAATTGCCATGAGAAGTTTATCAAAAATCTGTCGTTCGGAGACGTCTTTAAATGACGAGAGAATTTTTCAATTCATAAGAAAAGGACTTTAAAAAGCATTCTTTAAAAGTGAAGTATCATCAGTAGGAGAGACATGAGGCCTCGGTTCAAATCTCACATCAGACATTTTCAACAAAACGCAGCCGATTTCTGGCAAAAACTCTCAAAGTAAATATAATTGCCATGAAAAGTTTCTCAAAAAAAATCTGTCGTTCGAAATCAACTTTAGGTTTCGCCACTCTTCTATAAAATTAACAGGTACACCATGGGAGATGTGGGAACCTAGGTTCTAAACCTGACTGAAGGCTTGTAATGACCAATTATGTCTGTATGTATGTATTAGAAATGTATTTTCCAATTAATTGCTAGTCTTCCAAGGTATCTTCAAATACAAATCTTAGCTGTTAAGGGGTAATCGATTATTGCTTAAATTTAATAAAAAAAAATCAAACAAATGCAGAAGAAACATGTTTCGCTAGTAATCAAGCGTAAAATATATTGATTTCGTGGTATTCTAAATAACTGTAAAGAAGAACGCAGGATAACTGTATTTTAAAAGGATTTTTATTGAAAAGAAAGAAATTCACCTTTAACGCCACTAACGTTAATATAAACACACAGGCAGCTGCTTAACATAAACAGGACATTTGTGCCGTAGCATGAACACGGGCACAGTTACAAGCACATTTTTAACAACGTTTTTATAAGGATCCTGCCAATCCTGCCAAGCCTGCCTGATGGTATAGATGATGTATGGTAGAAATATTTCAAGAATTTTTCAATCAATTTTAATTGGCACGCATGCCATCAATATCTCTCCCTCCCCCCTAACACTTTAAAACGCACATGCACACACACACGCACACACACATAGATTTTATTTTGATTTCTTCTTCTACGGCGTTTTCCCAAAATTGCAGATGTTATGTTGAATTCCTTTGTCCTCTAGCCAGCAAATAAGCACGAGACTTATTTGAATAGTCAACTGAAGAGAAGAAAAAAAGGGGGCATCTTTTAAAATTAAATTCGTTTTGAAGAATATCTGTGCAGATTGCTTGTAAAATCTTGTAACTTATCGATGAATGCATATGAAGATTTTTAATTAGAAAATATTTTTGATTTTCAATGTTCCCCAATAAGAAACCATTTATCTTTCAAGCACAAGAAAAAAAAATTAAAAAAAAAATTCCAAAATATTTTTCGTGAAAAGGGCCACCATGCAATCCCCATCCTCGTCCTCCTCCTCCTCCTTCTCCATCATTCACTTGTTTTTTCCATGATTTTTATCATTTTTAATGAAAATTCAAATTCTCATACGTAATCTATCGCCTCAATAGATCTCCAGCTAGAAAACTGGTTAGTAAAATTAGG